>VDFB02163325.1:75693-93993 GCA_007258455.2 Sequoia sempervirens
CTCTGATATCCTTCAATGTCTATCTCATCCACAAAAATTATGTGCAATAAGATGTTTTTGTAATATACTCACCTTTTATAGTGGATAAGGAAATTGAATCTTGCTTCATACTTAACCATGACACCAATCTACATCTAAGAAAGAATGCACCTCCACTTGTACTTTTTTTGTTATCAACACAACCAACCCAATCTACATTTGTATAAGCACTTAATGTGAAATCAATATCCTTAGGATACCACAAGCCATAATCCAGAGTGACTCTTAAATATATGAATATCCTCTTCACTACTTCAACATGTGTTTCTTTAGGTTCTTCTTGAAATCTAGCCACAAGACAAATTGCATGTAGTATCTTGTCTAGTGCTTGATTCAGATGCAATGAAAGAGATCCCACCCGATCATAGATCTATATTTGCTCTACAGTTAACCTTAGGTGAATAATAAATAACATGTTTGGCAGTCACCATGGGAGTGCATATCTGTTGGAGTCTTCCATTTCCAAACTTCTTCAACATTTATTTGACATACTTCGACTATGAAATGAAAATCCCTTTATCTATTTGATTGATTTGCATCCCAGGGAAAAAATTCATCTCCCCAAATGTTGACATCTCAAACTCTTTCTACATCTCTTATGAAAATTTCTTATACATAGCTTCATTGCCACCAAAGATAATATCATCTGCATACACAACCGCTATTAAGATTTTTTCTTCCTCAATTTTGAAGTAAAGATTACTATTTGTAGTGCCTTTACTGAATCTTTGTTGTATCAAATATCTATCCATTCTTGCATACTGAGCTCTGGGAGCTTGCTTCAATCCATAGAGTGCCTTCTTCAATTTACACACCATATCTGATTGATTTGACAATTGAAATCCTTTTGGTTGTTCCATGTAAACCTCTTCTTCCAATTCACCATTCAAAAAAGTAGACTTAACATTCATCTGATAAACTTTAAAGTCCTTATGTGTTGTAAATGAAAAAAATATTCTAATAGCTGCCATCCTAGCCACAGGAGAAAATTTCTCCTCAAATTATATTCCTTCCACTTGTGAGTAATCCTTACACAAGTATTTCCTTATTTCTTACCACTTCTCCATTCTTATTCAACTTATTTCTGAATACCCAATTAGTTCCAATTATATTCTTGTTTTCCAGTATAGGAACCAATTCCCAAGTCTGATTTTTCTCAATCTACATAATTTCTTCCATTTCCTTCATCCAATGTTCATATTTGCATTCCTCTCTCACTTTTTTAGGTTCAAATTTAGAAAGTAAACACAGATATACCTCAACTTCAACAACTTTGATTCTTGTCAATACTCCTTTCCTCTTGTCTCCAATGATTTGTTCTTTAGAATGATTCTTTTTCACATACTTATGAGTCTTAGGGGTCTTATCTAAAGCTTCTTCGTCTTCATTTTTCACTTCTTTTTCATCATCTTTTTCTTCTTCTTCTTCTTCTTTTCAATTAGGTTCATCTGACACATAACCATCCATTTCAATTGAATTCTATAATTTTTCATCAACCTTAACATTCACACTTTCAACAATATTTCTCAACCTTTTGTTGTAACATCCGTAAGCTTTTCTTTTAGTAGAATATCCAAGGAAGATACCTTCATCATACCTTGTGTCAAACTTTCCTAAGTTTTCTTCATCTCTCTTGATATAGCATTTGCTTCCAAATACTCTAAAGTACTTCACAATAGGAATCCTTCCATACCATAAATCATAGGGAGTCTTTGTGCTATTAGCTTTAGCTTGAACTCTGTTAAGTGTGTAAACAATAGTATGAATTTCTTCTCTCCATTAGACTTCTAGTAGATTTGTTTCTTTCATCATAGTCCTAGCAGCTTCTTGAATAGTCATGTTTTTCCTCTCAACTGCTCCATTATGTTGAGGAGTTCTAGGGGCATACAAGTGTCTCTTTATACCATGAACTTCACAAAACATGTTAAACTCATTGGAGGTGAATTCTCCACCTCTTTCAGACCTCAAACATTTGATTCTTAAATCCATTTCATTCTCAACCATAACTTTAAATGCTTTTAATCTATCTAGTGCATCATATTTTTCTCAAAGAAAAGTAACCCATGTCATTCTAGAATAATCATCAATCAAAAGCATAAAATACATGTCACCTTGAAGACTTCTCACCCTTGTAGGACCACAAAGATCTATATGTATTAATTATAGTAGTCTGGTAGAAGATTGTTCTTTTCCTTTGAAACTACTTATTTTCCAAACTGAAAATTCTTAAAAACAACATTGATAGACTTTGTGATTCTTGGCAGATCTCTCACTGCATGAATTGAATTGATTCTCACCAAATTATCAAAATTCATGTGACACATACTCCAGTGTCATAACCAACTGTCATTAATCTAAGACATAAAGCTATGATCATCAACACCCTTAAGCTAATAGATGTTTCCATCTGTCCTCTTACCAGCAACAATCATTGTTCCATATGCTTTTCTAATCTCACATGTTTCATCTTTAAACACAAGATTATATCCTTTTCTACAAATTTGTCCAACACTCAAAAGATTATGCCTTAAACCCTTAACATAGTAAGCATCTTTAGTATTGTATGCTTTGTATCAAAACCCCAGTTGAACCTATTCCATAGATATTAGCTCTTGAATGCGTCTCCAAATTTAACTAATCTACCATCATAATTTTCAGAGTTTAACAAACTTACTTTTCATTCGGTATTATGCTTTCCATCAAAGCCAGTTAAACCTATTCCACCGGATCATTAGCTCTTAAATCATCTCCAAATTTAACTAAGCTACCATCATACTTTGTGAGATTTGCTAGCCCCAACCCTCAGGGAATCTAATGACTAAAGAAGCAAAACCGAAACATGAGGGAGGAATAAATTGTATTCCTCTCAAGAATCTAAAGCTATATTCAACGAGAATTGAGATTCTGAGGAGGAAATTCCTTGGATTATATAGGCCAGGGGAGAGATAGATGCAACTAGATTATGAAAGAGATGTTGGCATCCTATGAGGTGTGACAACTCATGTCATTAAAGTATCAACGGCTTATCCTATGTAAAGTTAAGCTAGTGTGAAGAGGACTTTTAGTGGAGAATTGGCTAAGAATGGACCCCTAGTTAGATAAAGTACCCTTTCACACTAGCATCGCTAGTGTAGCTTAGCGAGAAATTATCTGATGTAAAGATGCAAATGGGTCCACGGAGCTACTAGGCATTAGTACCCATGTAAAATAACAAATCTCTCATTATTAAAGGAGAAAAACCAGTGGGAAAAAACTCATGCCCATGAGAGGGTGAATGAAGAAGTTCTAAGTGACCCCCCAGAAGAGATGTGCCTCACCCCCAAGAGCGACCGAAGATGAACATACTTGCTCTCAGTGAAGGGTTTGGTGAATATATCTGCAACTTGATCTGTTGTAGGACAGTAGTGCAAATCAATGACCTACTCTTGAATCAACTCTTGAAGAAAATGCATATGGATCTCGATGTGTTTGGTGCGTTGATGATGGACTAGGTTTTTTGAGATCTGGATGGCACTCTGGTTGTCACAATAGATGACTGATGGCTTCTAAAAGGTGATGCCAAGTTTAGTGAGGATATTTTGAAGTGAAATATATAGCCTCAATGGTAGCGATATGTAATGTCCCCAATTTTGCGAGCATCAGAGTTCAGTGGTTTTAGCCTATTCCTGGCCCTCGTAAGCTAATATGTCTAGTTAGAGGGTCTCTTTTGGCGGTGATCAGAGGAATCTCTCCTTCAGCATCTCGTGTGGGTTCAAGTAGCCTTCAGTTGATTCAGTTTCATGTACTTACTATTTATAGTAAGTCGGCCAGCAAGCAATTCTATTTATAGCAGGGCACCTAGAGTTCACATGTTGGCAGTGTCGATTCCCAAATTCAGTTGAGTTGGTGAAATAAGGAGTTTTTCCTAAGTTATATCGTTTAATTATTATTAAAGGTGACTTTAATAATAATTAATATTTTAATATTATATTTGCACTTTATGACTTGAGGGTCCATTCATCATTAAAAAGGGGGCCATTTTAATTAATTACTTGGGTGCCAATTTCAAGGACATATTTTAATATTCCAAAGTGCGAATATTATATTATTTTAAAATGATTTAAAAGGCAAATTGGAGGGGATTGGCCTATTATCTTTTAATCCCACATTGGTGAGAAAAGTGTATGAGTTCCTCCAGGAAAAGTACAAAAGAATCTTAAGGGGCTCATTTGGAGGTATTCAGAATTGATTATTGGATAATTGTTTGATAATTTCTCATTGGCGTTTGGGGAAGGGAGCCCAAGGGTTTCTGCCAGCGCATCGGCTTTGGAGAACAAAAACTCTCCATTGTATCAGCATTCTAAGGTTGTGGAATATCAGCTGAAGGTGTTCACTGTTGGCTTCATCCAGAAGTCAAGTCTATGCTTCATCAAATTTATTGCTTTAGATCTACAGGAGATTGTACTTCCGGGTATGCACATATTTGTAAAAGCTTTGAAAGAAAATCAATAAATTAATTGCATTGGTACAGTAGGGTTTATGTTTATATTTCTTGTATTTGATTTCTTGATTGGCAATCTGTGAGAAAATACAAAAAAATTACAAACCCTAGTCTTTTAGTATCAGTTTTCATAAGTTAGAGATGGACATGTATCTTTCACATTGACAGCCCCTCGATACTCAGCCTAAGTTGAAGAAACAACAATGGCATGTTGCTTCTTGCTCTTCCAACAAATGGGACCAGAACCATAATGAAAGTTGTAGCTAGATGTGGACTTATGATCATCAATATCACTAGCCCAATCAAAATCTATATATCCAAGTAAGTTTGAACTGGTTCCTACTACATAGTTAATCCCCATACCAATGAGTGCCCTGGATGTAGTGCAAGATGCATTTGGTAGCTTTCTAATGAAGCTCATATGGTTTCGTCATGAAGCATGAAACAATAAAACTACAAAGGAAATGTTGGGGAGACTATGAGTCAAGTAGTTGAAGCTACCAACTAGTTGACAATGCAAAGTAGCATCAATTAGTGGTGTGGAACATTTGGCCTCAAGCTTAATTCCAAATAGAAAGGGAGTCAGTGTAGGCTTACAATCAGCCATATGAAAATGTGACAAAAGATCAAGAGCATACTTGGGTTCTGTAGGTGAGATCCTGGAAGAGGTTTGAGTGATCTCAATCTCAAGAAAGTAGTGCAAGAGACCCAAGTTATTCATGGAAACTCTATCATGCAAAGTATTCTTCATAGTTGTGATGATGGATGAAGTGCTCCTAGTGACAATCAAGTCATCAACATGGAGAGCCAAGAAAATAAGAGCATCCTCCTGCCACAATATGTAGACATTTGGATTAGAGTGGCATCTAGAGAACCCAATGGGGAGAAGAAAGGAGTACATTTTGGCATACCAAGCTTGTGGAGCCTGTTTGAGGCCATAAAGAGACTTCCTTAGTTTACAAACCAATGAAGAATCTTGAATGAATCCTTTTGGCTGCTCCATGTAAAGTTCTTCATGTAGATCTCTTTGAATAAATGCACTCTTCACATCCATTTGATGTACAACCCAACCATGAGCTACATAAATAGCAAGTAGCAAGCAAATGGAGTTAATTTTGGCAATAGGGGCAAGGATCTCAATGTAGTCAATACCTGGTACTTGAGAGAAACCTTTGGCCACATGTCATGCTTTATACTTGTCAACTGAGCCATCTGCTACAAATTTGGTTTGATAAATCTACTTACACCAAACTAGTTTTCTTCCCTTAGGAAGTGGAACAAGATCCCATGTTTCATTCCGCATTAAAGATTTGTACTCTTCCTCCATTGTGGAATCCCACTCAACAATACTAGAAGCTTCATTAAATGATTGTGGATCTGAAGCTATGGCGATGTAGGAATGTGGAATGTCATGATGTTGTGACTAAGTTCTCCTTGTATTTGAAGGACCCCCAACAAGATCGCCTGCAGACTCAAGTTTTTGACAATCCCAATGAGGCATGGTAGGGGATGGAGGAGGAGATTTCGAACACTCTAAAGAGGAAGATGAAATCTCATGATCAACTCGACAACTAAAGGAAGCTTGAGGAAAATATTCAATGTCAGAATCCTCTAAATCCACTATGGAGGGAGGAAGAGTAGAGGATGAGCTAGAAGAGATTTCCTCAAAATACACACTATGCTCAATGAAGAGCTGATGTGTTGTAGGATCCATCAGTCGATATCCTTTGAAACCATCAGGGTAACCAACAAAGATACAAGTCCTTTTGCTTCTCTAAAGGAATATGTGCCCATGTTGGGGAGCCAAAAACTCTAAAGTGCCTCACAACATGTTTCCTACCACATCAAGCTTCAAAGGGAGTGATACCCTTTAATGCCTTATGTGGAACTCTATTCTGGATGTGAGTAGCATAGTTGGTAGCTTCTGCCCAATATGTAGATTCAAGGGAGCGAGTGTGGATCATGCAACCAACCATCTCTTTCAGGGACTTATTTTTTCTCTTAGCTACACCAATTTTCTATGGTGTGTAGGCAACAATGTGTTGAATATCAATCCTTTAAAGAGTACATAATTGCTCAAATCGATGGTTCACATATTCTATTCCATTATTAGTGTAGAGAATTTTGAAGCACTTTCCATATTGCTTCTCAACACGAGCCTTAAACTATTGAAATCTATCAAAGATCTTGCCTTTGTGTCGAAGAAAGTAGACCCATGTGTATCTGGAATAGTCATCAATTAAGGTGAGTAAATAACGAGCCTTAATAAAAGATAGTGATGGAAAAGGACCTGCCAAGTCACTATGGACCAATTAAAATAAATTTGAAGCCCTCTAAGCCTTCCCTTTGTCAAACTTCTCCTCAAGATGTTTTTCCAAGGCACAACCTGAATATACACCATCTTAGAAATTTATTTGAGGAAGACCCATGACCATATTTTGTTTGTTGAGTTGTTGAAGATAGTGGTAGTTGAGATGGCCAAACCACTCATGCCATAGTTTTCTCACAAAATTTGAATGGGTGAGCAATATAATGGAATTTGAATTAGGTACAAAATAGGAGAAAACATACAAGCGAGACTCATGATTAGCCTAACCAACTGCAAGGAGTGCATTATCTTCAAGATTTTGGATGTTGATAGAATCTAGAGTGAATTCAACTTTTCTACCATTCTGAGTGATTTGGTAGATGGAGAGAAGGTTGGCTAATAGATCAAGAATGCATAGAACATCCTCAAATGTACCATTGCCAGAATTAATTAAACCCTTCCCAATTACATCCATTGGAGAATCATCCCTGATGAGAATGTGGGGCACAAAACAAGGCTCCAACAAAGCAAACTGTTCTTTAATAGAACCCATGTGATGTGATGCACCTGAGTCAAGAATCCACTCTTTTGAACAATTGGTACTAGCAAGAAGTTCATGTGCTTTCCCTTTACCTAATTTGGAAGGAGTAGAGGATTTTTGAGCAATAGAAGGAAAATTAATTTTGTTCTTTTTAAGAAGATGCTTTAACTCATCGATATGCTTCTTATGACAAGAATGTTCCTCATGACCAGGTTTCTTGCAATAGCTACAAGTTGGCCTTTCCTTCTTTTGAAAATTCCCCTTTGAAGAGGAGTTGGAGTAAACTTTTATTGTTGAAGATGATTGTGCTCGATCTCTTTGTGACTTCTTCTTGAACTACTTTTGTTTGTTGTCAGGTTTCCTTGATTCTTTATGACCCTTTGGTTGACCATCCATCAAAGCTTGTGAGTGTGAAAGCTTAATAAGACCCATTGACAAAAGCTTGCCTTGTTCTTGCATCAACATTTCAGAAAATGAAGCAAAAGAAGGTGTAGTGAATGTTGATCCCATTGTCAACCTATGAGTATGAAAGATAGAAACAAAAGATGCAAATTCAGGTCCAAGTTTAATGTCTTTCTTCTCTAAGCCATATGATTTACATTGTTCTCTAAGGTCATTGACCTTTGTTACATAATCCTGGATGTTATCAAAATACTTTGGATCAAGATTCATTAGTTCGTTGTCAATTTGATAACCATGAACTTCATCAGTTGTACCATAGAGAGTTTTTAATTTTTCCCATGCATCATGTGAATCTTTACATGCTTCAATTTGAAACATTATATCAAGAGAAACTAAACTCCTTAGACAACCAAGAGCTTTTGTATGCTCAAACATCCAAAGTATTTTTTCGTTATCATTTGTGGGTTCAGTTACCTTCTTCTCAACATAAGGTGTGTATCATAGTTGCATTAAGTAATTCCATGCATTTTGATTCCATTTGTTATAGTTGTAGGGCATGACCAATGTAAACTTAAATGTACCCATAGTGAAGGAAAAAAAGAGCACAAGTATGAGAGATGTTCAAACACAAAGACAACAAGAGAAACCCCTTATTTACTCAATCAAAGAACACCCCCCCAAAAAAAATAAAAATAAAAAATGATTTGGGACTGTATATGTAGTGCAGTTACAAATTTATGGATTTCAATGCTTTTACAAATCCTCAAGAAATGAGCATGTGTTGAAAGTATACATTTAGGACAATTTCATATGAAATAAATAACACCAATGCGAAGTAAATGAGAAATCATGCACTTTAAAAAAAGAATCAACTCGATCCAAGGTCATATGCAAAAGTTATGCAGCTTTGAAGTTTGCAAAATGAGGACGATGAGGAGTCCTCTTTGAGAATCAGTAATTTTTGAAAAATATATATGCCAAAATCTAAAACTGTCTTCACCAATGTGTAGAGAACGAAAAATTATCCCAAATAAAAAAAAATTGCACTGAAATTGGAGTTCTTGAATTCAAGTTATGAGCTTTCAAAGTTGGCCTTAAAAAATCAATTCATCAATGGAGGGGGTGAAAAATTCTGCCAAATTTAGCAGTGCCATAAAGGTCATGATCCTGCGTATGATAATGCTTGACTAGTTTAGAACTACACTTGAATGTAACATCTTAGCTAAATTTAGATTACACCTCCATTGGTACAGCCATAATTAACTTATCAAATTTAAGAATTGGAATTGAGATTTTATATTTTTTAATTAAAAAAATATATTTTAAAAATTAAAAATTAATGGAGTCCTTCAAAAAAAAAATTATGTTTTTTAAAATTAAAAAAAACATTAAAAATAATAAATGGTAGCCCGATAAAATAAATGGGACCATGATTTTTTAAAATCTTTATATCATTAAAACTTTAAAAGAGAGAAGTCAAAAAAAGAAAATGGAAATTAGTTTAGGTTTTACATTTTTAATTTTTTAATTAAAATTATTAAAATTATTAAAATTGTTGAAAAAAAGCGTCGATGGATTCTAAAAAAAATGATTTTTTTAAGCATTTCAAAAATATTAAAAAAACATTGAGCAAAAGTTTGAAAACAAATTTAGAAGTCACGAGCTTTAAGCAGCGATAACCACGAGAAGCAGAACCTGATTTTAGTCACCGGACTTTATTTTTGCATTGGAAAGATAAATGATATTTATAAAAGGCCAAAGTCTTATATTAGAATGTGGTTATTTAAAGGGTTGCCCCCTCTTAGAGGGGCGAGCTTCTCAAGGAAGCCTGCAGGTACAAGGCCTATGCATAATGCGTAATGACACCGCAAATTTTTTTAAACATTTTGAATAAATTGTTTATTTGAAATTTTTGTTTTTAATTTTTTTAATTTTTTTTTTAAATGGATTTAATTTCGAAAATATCTTTTTGCAATTTAAAAAAATAAAAAAGAAATAATATATTGTTTGCATTTTTTTTATAAAATCAAAATTATATTTCTATTTACAAAAACAAAAAAAAACAAACAAAATGATTTTTATTTTAAAACAAATTTCTTTATTTTAAAATAAAAAAAAAATATTTTTAAATTAGTTGTTCATGGGGCCAAATGGCTCCCTAGACAAAAAAATATGCCTTACTTTGCAACTTTGTCCAAAATCAACATTTTGATAGTCGATTTTATGGTTTTCAGGCCTTCTAAGCATGATGGCAGGGTCAGATTTAACCCAAAATGCTCTGAAATGATGGCTCCTTGCTGGATCTGGCAATGACCCTCCCCCTTCAAATTGTTGTAGATCCAACCTCCGGTGTCTGTTTCAGGCAAAATAAAAGGTAGATCTAAATGTCTCAATTGCTCTAGACTCAATGGTGAGTTCAGAATCTCTCCAGGAAGCTTTAGAAGACCTGTAACTGACAAGTCAATATATGAACCCTCCAAGAAACTAATGTTTTCTTCACTTTTCTAATTCTCTAAATCATCTGAAGATGCAAGAGACGAGCATACTCAGTGCTATAAAAACAAACTCTACACTCTTAGATTTCCTAAAAGAATGCTAACCCACAACTCAAATTTGGCTCTGATACCATGTGAGATTTGCTAACTAGCCTACCCATGAATCTAATGACCAAAGGAAAGAAAAAACCAGAAATATGAGGAGGAATAAATTGTATTCCTCTCAAGAATGTAAAGCTATATTCAGCTTGAGAATTGAGATTACAAAAGAAATGCCTTGGTTATATAGGCCAAGGGGAGAGATAGATGCAACCAGATTATGACAAGTGTTGGCATCTTATGAGATGTGACAACTCATGTCATTAAAGGCTCAACCACCTTATCCCTATGCAAATTTAAGCTAGTGTGAAGAGGACTTTAGTGGAGAACTAACTAAGAATGAACTAGTTAGATAAAGTACCCTTTTCACACTAACACTTTTCAAGTTTAACATGTGAGATTAGAAAGGGTCTGGAATAGTGATTGTTGCTGGTAAGAGGATAGATAGAAACATCTATTAGCTTAAGGGTGTTGATGGTCATTTCTTTATGTCTTATATTAATGATAGTTGGTTACGGCACTGGATGATGTGTCACATGAATTTTGATAATTTGGTGAGAAGTTCTACTCCTTGCTTGTTTTCCAAACTGATAATTCTTGCAAACAACTTTGATAGGCTTTGTGATTCTTGGCAGATCTCTCCCTACATGAATTGAACTGATTCTCACCAAATTATCAAAATTCATGTGACACATCCTCTAGTGTCGTAACTAACTGTCATTAATCTGAGACTTAAAGCAATGACCATTAGCACCCTTAAGCTGATAGATGTTTCCATCTATCCTCTTACAAACAACAATCACTATTCCATACCCTTTTCTAATCTCACATGTTTCATCTTTAAAAACAAGATTATATCCTTTGCAACACATTTTTCCAACACTCAAAATATTATGCCTTAAACCCTTAACATAGTAAACATCTTCAATATTATGCTTTCCATCAAAACTAATTGAGCCTATTCCATAGATCTTAGCTCTTGAATCATCTCCAAATTTAACTAATCTACCATCATACTTTTCAAGTTTAACAAACTTACTTATGTCAACAACCTAGTAATTCTTATCTTCTTTAACATGAAAAACAGATACCAAAGTACCTTCAACCTTATCCTTCTTCTCTGGAACACTTTCCTTTACACAAATTTCAGGGTTAGTAGTACTAGATTCTTCTTTTATAGCCAAAACAAGCATTCATTATCATCAAAATATCCATAATCAGATTCATCATTAGAAATACCAGTATCCTCTTTGACATAGTAAGCTCTTTTAATCATCTTTCCTTTATTCTCCTTGTTCTTATTATTCACAAATCTCTTTGGACATCTTGAAGCATAATGACCTATTTCACCACAACTAAAACATTTGAAAGGTAGTTTACCTTTGTACTTACTGGTGCCCTTTTTCTTTCTTCTTACAAATTTAGCTTCCACATCATCAAGATCATCTCCATCTGAATCTTCAATCTTTTCTAGTTTTCCAGCCTTAAAAGCAGTCTCCATTTTTGTACCATTTTTCAAACCAAGATTTCTCATTTCAAATGAAGTTAGTGTACCAATCAACTAATCTCTAGAATAAGTATTAAAAATTTCAACTTCCTCAATTGTAGATACCTTTTCACTATATGAATCAGGAAGAGTTCTGAGAGCTTTCTTTACCACCCTAGGTTCTTTAACTTGTGCAGTAAGACCTCTCATAGCACTTCCAGTTCCTCAACTCTTTGCATGTAGGTTAAAATTGTTTCATCTTTAGAAATTTGCATAGTTTCAAATTGTTCCTTCAGATTCTACAACTTTTCTTGTTTAACCTTGTCATCTCCTTCATAAATACTCTCAAGATTATCCCAAACTTCTTTAGCAATCTTAAGATTCATAACTTTAACCGATTCAAATTTTGAAAGACTATTTGTCAAAATAAACCTTTCCTTAGCATTTACCTCATGTTCCTTGATCTCATCACTTGTGCTCAGACCATTTGTAGGTGGAGTATATGTATTCTTATAAGCATTTTCAATCTCATACCCATGAGCTTCCAGATATCCTTCCATATTTTTCTTCTAGAATACATAGTTTGCTCCATCAAATCGAGGGCATTCCAACTTTCTTGCCATCCTAGATCTACCTCAAGTGGTTAAGCTTTTCTCCAAAGAACCTTGCTCTGATACCAATTTTTGAATGAACAAGACAATTGAGAGGGGGGGTGAATCAGTTGTAGAAAATTAAAACATAAAAACCCTTATATAGTAATTAGATCCACATGCATTCATTAAACACTTATTCTATTAAAGTGATTAACCATGAAATGCAGATAAAAGAAATTGAAATAACAACACCATACACAACACAACACAACACCAAATTTATGTGGAAAATATAATGAGAGAAAAACCACGGTGAGGATTAGCTCACAATATAAGTAATAGCAAAACTGGTACAAGGGGTCACTGCCACAATAGGACACATTGTCCAAAAAGGCTCACAATTAGGGCTCACTGTCACATAAAGAATACAAGAAGATAGAAGAGAAATATTACACAAAGAACAACTTCTTAATGCAACAAGGAATCCACCAAAAATGTTGCAACACTTTCGTAGCCTTGCATGAAATATTTTAGACACCTTCAGCTCATCGCTTTCAGGAATCCAACACTTTGAAATTTGTACTCCTCTCCTTAAATTCACATCACATACAACACTCACATCGATATCACATCTATCTTGTCTCTCTCTTGCATCTCACAACAACATTACTCTTATTTATATCAACCTCAACCTCAAAAAACTTCTCCAAGGTCAGAAACTATCTGTTATACTTACAAATTCAAATTAGGTTGGCACCTAAACATTCCTGCGATGGATAGGAATGAAGAAAAACCCAAATAAATTCTTAATTAGGACCTAAATTAATTCTAACACAAATCAACACATTTTCACAAGCCTCGCATGTAGTACTAACATAAGGTCGGCCAATACCCATGCTAAACACCATAAAAATTAAGTACACGCTTCCTTAAATCTGTGGGGGAAAGCTATGAGTCTTGAGAACTAACTCTCCTAACATCAAAAACTCAAGGAAGAATGCGAGGTGACTTTAGAATTTTCAGTGGAGTCAGGTAAGATACGCAGAAAGAAATAGCGAAGCGAGAGAAATTAACATACCGCGAGATGAACACCAGATTTCACGTGGGAAAACCACCACACCAAGAAAAGCCCTTTTGTATTACAGTAATGAAATTACATATAGAGATCAGACTTATCTTTCTGATGTCAATTTACAATAGCATAATCTTAGATCAACCTTGTACAAAACATTCAAGTTACAATACTCTCTAAATTGAATTCCACGACTACTCAATGTTCTATTGGTGTTCATCCCACTAATGCGTCCAACCAAACTTATCATCTTCAATTCTTAGGAATATATCCATGTCGACCCTGGTCTATTGAGCTTCCTCACAGAAATGGCCGCAATAGTCTAACTTCCAATGGTTCCCATTCTACTCCCTGATTGGTCGAAGTCACACCATGTAGGATAGTCAATTGGTCAAAAGCGTTCAAATTGTATCTACATGTCGGTGAGACACTAACTGTGTCTCGATGCCTAGAATTTCGATTGGCAGATATTAGCGAGACTCATCACCTCAACAAGAGAGGGTTACGCAGAGTTCCAAAGCGGTCGATTGAGACAAGGCATATTGTTGAGGCGTCATGCAATGACCACCACATGTAGTGCTATTCGGAAAGACTATCACTATTCAATGAGAGGTCATACTGATGTTCAAAAGTCACATAGACATTAGCATTCCCATTGGCGAGACTATTGCTACCGCCAAGAGATCATACTGAAGCAACATACTTATCGGTGAGACGACATCCGTCGCTAAGAGTTACTCTATAGGTTCCAATTCACCCCGAGACCATCCTTCGCCAGGAGTCATACCGACAACAGACTACACCGTCGGCGAGACAAACCTCCATCACTAAGACTTCATACCAAAGCCTTCATGTTACTCCGATGACTCCAAGTGTATACTTATTGGTGAGACATATCACATTGCTAAGACTTCATACCAAAAGTAAACCTTTCGGCCAAGAGTCTCCCCGATAACTTCAGTCGCCATGAGTCTCCCCAACATCTGCTAGGAACCAAACCGTCAGCCAGACCAACCCACTCATTGAGAGGATTTTACCCGAACACCACAAGTCACAGTGATAGCTCCAGTCGATAAGACATCATCAAGGTCTCAACGACCTGAACATTTCACAAGGTTGCACAATTGTTAGTCGGCCAGACAATAAGGATGTCACGTTGACTTGGCTCTTTTAGAGGTTTCAACCTGTGGGATTGAGGCACCTGTTCAACAATCTCCCACTTGGCCAGTCACCACGGGCACCTCTAGGTACAACAAAACTGGCCAGATTCATGGGCACTTGGGCCCATCAAACTACACACCACGAACTTACATGCATTGCTCAGCCATTGATGCGTGCAACATTCTCGAGTGTCAATTTTTTTCTAAAGAGACGCTCTATCCTCCACCATATCTCATACAAAATGATACGTACATCTATATGTTTCATCGGCATGGAAAGTAGGATTTTTGCCAAAAAATAACCTTATGGTACATCCGCGATGGGAATTGTCATTTTCCACGCATCAAAACAAATGTTAAGAACACAAGCGTTTTAACCAAATTGCTTCTTTATAGGTATTGTTGCTGCCATGTATTACGCCTATGTAGTGGACAATGACTACACAACCTATAAACACTCATCCAACTAACTGCACCACCATTCATCATGAAAATGTATCCACTGGTGGATCTTCTGCTATCAATGTCCCCTTCCCAATTTGAATCCACATAGCCTCGGATGCTGAGAGTCCTCTGTGATTCAACCAAGTTCCCATGGTAACACAAAGCATATTCTGAAGTTCCCTTCAAATATCTGAATACTCTTTTCACAGCATCCCAATGTGATTGTTGTCACCTAGAAATGCACCCTATGCGAAGTTATGAGGAACTAAGCTTTCACGGTGAAACATGCATTTTGTGGGTCTGCCTAAATTGAAATGAAACTCTGCGGAGGCCGGCTTCCTTTGGGTATCACCTAAAACTCTTACGATCTTGTAAAGGAAAAGGGAGAGAGATAATGCATAAAAATGAAAATTAAACTCTAAGGTGATGCACCGAAATGACAGGAACAATGAGATACTTGAGCTACACTTGAATACTGGTGACAACCATGAGACTGCACAACAAGATCCTATAGATCACACATTCAAATAGGTTTGACATGCACATGCCTTCAAGAAGGAAAGGCAGATTTTCACAAACTAGAAGCTTATGTGCTGGATTAAGTAAACACAGTTTGTAACCTACATGATACTACTTCTGCAAAGAAAGGCATGGCGTGAAACAAAAGCTATAAGGAAAGAGAATATTTCACTAAGTAGCTCAATGAATCACTTAAAAAGAATGCACTATACTTGACAAGAATCAAAAAGCAGAATGATGGACCATCAATGGTAACCAAGGTAGATTTTGTATATTATGTTCCAAATTGAGTTACATAATCCTGCTAGTCTGAGAGAGGACTGCAAAAGGGGTCACAAACTTCAGAAGAGCAGACATCGAAACTCCTTTACAAAAAGGAAAAAAATCCTTATATACAAAGAGTAAGGTCGGCCCCTTAGGGCTTACAAAATATCTATCAGAAAGATCAGCCCCTTTAGATTTTTCATGTAGTTAATGTCGCACCCTGCGTGTCCTGCTGTTCATGTCAGTGTGAAAAGATTTCCCTTGGAGAAGCCTTCAAATCTTTTTCCACATTAATTCCTCTGTCTTCGTGTCTTGTTTGAACCACTTCGGCTGAACACTTTGAATGCCTTGAGCTCATAATAGATTCACATTGCATTCATCCCATTGACATTCTTCATTATGGTCAGACTGCCACGGCTCTCCTTCAGATCCTCCTGGTTGGTCGAGTGTATTCCACGCAGACTCTGTAGGTGGTCAAAACCTTTTTGAAAAGAATCACATCTCGGTGAGACACTAAAAGTGTCTCACCGATGCGATTATGTCCTCTGAAGCCATCGACATAACAGGTGACAGTCGATGAGAGTTCTTATCGAGCCCAAAAGATCATACCGATATCGTTTATGTGGTCGCCAAGACAAACACATTCGGCCAGACAACATGGAAAACTCTTCTCGTCCTCTATCGGCGAAGGTATATTGATGTCACCCCAACACATTTTTCTCTACTCGAGCTCCACATTCTTTGTTGAGACCCTATCAGGTCGGCAAGACTCTTAGCGAGGCCCCTTGCTCCAGTGAGAGCTCATTTCATTTTGCTTCGGCAAGAGAAACCTTCATCGGAAAGAGGTCATAGCGGCCTCATTAGTCATGCTGATATCGCCTTCCATCACTAAGATATGGCCATGTCGGCAAGACATCACTTCGACAGTCAGGTGCTACATCGATGTCGTTCATGTCAGGGAGACCCTCCTGCGTTCGGCGAAACCTTTGCTGATGACTCCTCTTTTATTGCCAAGACCTTCCCGTGTCGCCGAGACCTCACACCGAGGTCTTCACTTTTGCTGAGTTCATTTCGATATCACCCTGAGCTCCTCTTCATCTTCTGTCGGTGAGACACCTTGATGTCACCATGAATGCATTTCATTCCACCGAGCCCTTTATCTCCTTCAGCAAGACCGTGGCAAGTCAGGAATACTTCATAGCAAGGTCCAACAGTCATACCAATTCCTACTTCCGTCGCTGAGACCATCTTCATTCGTTGAGACATCTTATATAATTCCTTTTCCTTCGGACAAACTCTTCATTTCGGGAAGACTCTTGGTGAGACCCTTTGTTGTCGGTGAGACATTGGCCTGTTGGCCAGACCTCATCCCAATAGCGAGACGTTATGCCGAATACGACCCCTCAACTAGGCCCCTTTGTTTTCTTTGGTGTGACCTTCATCCTTCGGCAAGACATTATGCCAAAGGAAATATCCTTTACTGAGCTCCATTTCTTTCGGTGGGGTCCTCTTTCTATAGGTGAGACAATTCCTAATCGACGAGACCTTGTGGCAATGAAATCCTGCTTTGCTGATGCCACTTTATTCATTGAGACTCTGATGGATCGGCAAGACTTATGCCGATATTACCTCATGTTGGTGAGACATCTTTTCTTTGGTGAGACCTTATGGCGAAGCCCGCTTACATATGCCAAAGATATCCTTTTGGTGAGACCTTCTGCTTTCACTGAGACTTCATGGCGACTTCATTTTCCTTGGTCAAGACCACCTCCGTTCACCGAGACATGACTTGTCGGGAAGACCATTGGCCGAACACACTCCAGTCTCCCCAAACTCGCATCTTTCAGACAGACTTTAAGCCATCGGCAAGACTCATGCCGAAGGCAAGGGCCCATTTCAGTCGGCATGACTTTTCTTTATCGCCGAGACATCTTATCGAACTCAATCTCCTACGCTGAGAGCCCTTAGAGTTAGGGAGACCTTTTGACTTCGATGAGACCCTACAGCGAAGCTCGCCTGCTTTGCCGATGCCGCCTCCTTTCGGTGAGACTTCAAGAAGTTGCTGAGACTCTATGGCGAAGGCGTTATCCTTCGCCAATATGCATAACCTTTTGTCGCTAGGACAATGATCAATATCTTGTCGATAGGAACCTGCAGGTGAATTACACTCGCTATGACATTCCTAGGGTCTTGCCGATTTCTCCTTAGAGAATTTTCATGCCGAACTTGAAAAAGGCAGGCTTCCAAACTGAGTTTCTTGTAACCTAGCATCAGATTCATGACTTTTTCCCTTGTACGAATGCTCCATTTGGCCTCTCGAAGATCTATCACATGATTATCCTGCCTGATTGAGCCTGTGGGTGAAAATTAGGTAACAATGATCTTCCAGGATTAGCCA
>VDFB02163326.1:0-16384 GCA_007258455.2 Sequoia sempervirens
TAATTCCTTCACTTCTTCCCACATGTCCTTCACTTATTCTTTATTCTTTCCCATCTCCCCATGAGAATATTTGAGGAATTTTTAATTCCTCACATGTCCTCTCACCCACATGGAGACAAGGACCTCCTTTATGAGGAGATCTTGTCCAATCCCAAGGTACTTTGTACCCCCCTCCATGTCATGTACTTTTCTTGGCCACCTCATCTCCCTCCATATTTCTTAAGCCTCTCCTATGCCCACATGTCAAGATTTGAGGGACTTGTGAGTTCTCAACTCACCTTAGCCCTACATCTTGATAATTGGTGGCTCAATCTTGGCTATCCATTTCTTCTAGGAATTCTTAAAATTCCTATAAATGCCCCCTCTTTTCACTCATTTGGAAGAGATCATTTTGCTAGCCAAACTCTTGCAATTTTATTTCTCAATCTACACTTAGCCATTTTCATGCTTTTATCCATTTTCATCCATCCTCACATCATCATCTAGTTTGCATATCTTGCCATCCAAGGAGCATACACATCAAAGATCGAAGGGCCAACCAAAGGATCGGTCTGACCCCACCATAGTATAAAAGTTCGTTTGTTGTTTTTATCTTGTGTTGATTCCAACTAGGCTAATCTTGGGGTGTAGGGATTTGTTTGGTGTTTATTGCACTCTCTTTTAGTTTGTTGCTCATTTTCTAATGCATATATTCAACTTCTCTTAGGAGTTTGTCCAGAATCTAAGAGTAAAGGGAAGAAGAAGCCTAAACCTAAAACATAATCAATTAAGACTTCCACCTCTTCAAAAGAGGACAAGCCCAAGAAGGAGAAAATCAGTTGTGCATATTGCAAGAAAAAAGGGTATGATGAGCATCATTGTTACATGAAGAAGATTGGTGAACTCTCACACCTTCTTCATAAAAACAACATTCTATTTCCCTCTTCTATAACTCCTCCTTCTACAACCTTTGCATCTTCATCTCCATCATCATCCAACCCTACACAGTTTGGGAATGCAAGGGTTTCAAGTGGTAAAGGAGATAAACACTACATGGGTAAAGGACATGCACCGGTGACTTCTGCAGCTAATTATTGTCATGACAGATGGTTTCTAGACTTAGGTGCATCTCACCACATGAATTTTTCACCCTAACCTTTTATGGGTCTTCATCCTTCTAACACTTCCAAGATTTAGTTGGGAGACAGTAAGTTTTTGGATGTTGTGGGGGTAGGAAATGTTGAGATAGGTGATGGGTGTTTTAGGGATGTATTGTGCATTCCAAAGACATACAAATCTATTGTCCATCTATCAGATAATACATGGAGAGGTTCCCAAGACTATGGAGTTTAGTGTCGATTTTGTGTTTATCAAAGAGGTTGATATTCCTCACACTCCTCTTGCGAGTGTTGATAGCAATTCAAGAGAGATTGATCATCTAAATTTTGGAGTACTTCAAACTCTTGTTGATACAATTCCTACTGCTTCAAAGGTTCGGTCTCCAGCGTAGTAGGATAACTCTAATCCCTCAAATCTTATTTGATTGGATGAGTATTTGGCAGGCATCATAAATTTGTTGAATCATTTGAAAAGGTGCCCACAATTATGTTGCTCAATTTTTTTTTCCAGTTTCAAATAATCAACTTTTTGCTTGGAGTAATTTTGGAAAAGTGGTGAAAATTTAAATTCTAGAGGTTGCTTTATTGGAGGTTTTTTTTAGTTTGGTGCAATTTTGTTTTCCGATGGAAATCTTTGTCATGGATACTCCTGGAACCATTGAATTGTTAACTCCCCATAATTACCACACCTGGAAAATGAAAAATGTGTAGATTGCTTCAATCTCAAGGTCTATGGTTCACACTAAGTGCTACTCAACCCTCTCACCAAGGAATATGAAATATTTTCCCATCAAAATAAGTGTGATCAAGCTATGGGTTTGATGAAATTAAATGTTTCTGATAGTCTCCTTTTTCATGTTGATTAGTTGACTCCACTCAAAGAAATATGAGATAAGTTATAAAACCTATTTGTTCAAGTCAATGAGATCCATGCATTACAATTGGAGGTTGAATTAACCTCTCTTACCCCTGAAGCATTTCCTACTATTGATGACTTTCTAGTGAAATTCAAATCAGTAAGGTCACAACTAGCGGAATGTGGGAAGAGAAAAACTAATAAGAAGTCTATTTTCTTGATTCTGTCCAAGTTGAGAGGCCCATTTGTTGTGTTCTATTCTACCTTTTATTTCACAATGGATGCTTTGGGTAGTATATTCCAAATGCATTCTTTTGAAACCTTTCGTGACCGGTTAACAAGAGAACAAGAAAAACTTGTCCAGTTGCAGGGGGTTCCTACAAATCATGCATTAGTTGCCCAAGAATTTAAGAGTAAAGGGAAGAAGAAGCCTAAACCTAAAACAGAGTCAATTGAGACTTCCACCTCTTCAAAATAGGACAGGCCCAAGAAGGAGAAAATCAGTTGTGCATATTGCAAGAAAAAAGGGCATGATGAGCATCATTGTTACATGAAGATTGATGAACTCTCACACCTTATTTAGAAAAATAACATTCTATTTCCCTCTTTTGTAACTCTTTCTATAGCCTCTACATCTTTATCTCCATCATCATCCAACCCTACATAGTCTAGGAATGTGGGGGTTGCAAGTGGTAAAGGGGATAAATACTACATGGGAAAATGACAACTGGTGACTTCTGTAGCTAATTATTGTCATGATAGATGGTTTTTGGACTCAAGTGCATCTCACCACATGAGTTTTTCACACTATCCTTTCATGGATCTTCATCCTTCTAACACTTCCAAGATTTTATTGGGAGATGGTAAGCTTTTGGATGTTGTGGGGGTAGGAAATGTTGAGATAGGTGAAGGGTGTTTCAAAGATGTACTATGCATTCCAAAGACATACAAATCTATTTTCCATCTATCAGATAACACATGGAGAGGTGCCCAAGATTGTGGATTTTACTATCGATTATGTCTTTATTAGAGAGGATGATATTGAAAAAGTTATCGCAATTGGTAATGTTGATGATGAGTCTCATTTGTATACCTTATCTCACTTTGTTGATGATGATGGCTATGTTCCTCACACTCCTCTTGCGAGTGTTGACAATAATTCAGGAGAGATTGGTCATCTAAATTTTGGAGTACTTCAGACCCATGTTGATACAACTCCTATTGCTTCAAAGGTTTGATCTCCAACACAGCAAGATATCTCTAATCCCTCTAATCTTTTTTTATTGGATGAGTATTTGGAAGGCATCACAAATTGGTTTGTGGAGTCTCATCTTATAGATTTGGGAGATACACTTGATGGGATTTCTCTCCTCTTTGATGATAGTTATAGCATGGTAGTTGATTCAT
Organism: Sequoia sempervirens; assembly: GCA_007258455.2. Classification (NCBI taxonomy): domain Eukaryota; kingdom Viridiplantae; phylum Streptophyta; class Pinopsida; order Cupressales; family Cupressaceae; genus Sequoia; species Sequoia sempervirens. Next base: position 3,361 of record VDFB02163326.1, read on the forward strand.
CTAGATTTTCTTTGGAGGTTGACATTATTGAGCCTTCACTTTCATTTGATCTGTCGTATTTCTTGGTTGTGTTTGATCATGATTATGTGATGGATTATTATGTTTGGAAATTTCCTTCCTCTTTTCAGTTGGATGTGGAGTGGCTTCTTCATCACCTGGTGGACTTGTTTCTTCCTAAGGGAAGAGGTGTTGCTTGTAGGCATTGGATCATCTTTTTTTTTCAAGCATACTTCATCGGCATTGGAGCTTCTTAATTATGGGGTGGATATGATATCTCATGTTTTCCCTCTTATGGTTGGGTCATTGATTGTATATATGATGTGTGTAGTACTTGGGGGGTGCGATTGAGTCCTCCATCCATGCATCTTTTTTTTTTTCTCTCTTTTAGAGAGGGGTTTTTTCCCATAGGGTTTTTCTCTTTTTCTCCACTTGTGAGATATTTTTATGCACTATAAATAGGTACCTAAAATGGTTGTGTAGTTGGGTACCATACTGCATTTTTCATCTTCATTCTCCCTAAGTTGCACTTAAGGGGGGTGTTAGAATAAATAGCATATTTATGCTTAAGTTTACTTAAGTTTGCACTATAGTTTAATAGTGCATTTAATTAATCGGGTGGTTTTTTCCCATGTGGGTAGTTTTTACACCCGTTACCTATTTTTCTTGCCTTTAAAAGGTTGTACTATTATGTAATTTATCATCTCATTCTCAATGCATTTCTCTTCGATGAAATATCTTCTCTCTTGCTTGTGTTCAGGTTTATTTCTGTAGTTAGTTCTTCCTGGGTGTGCTACTCTCTCACTTTTATCTTCTTCTTTTATACCTTTTACCCCATGTCAAAATATATGTGTTAGATATGCCAAAACATTGCAAAGATATTCAAAACATCACTTGGACATGTTAATTTTCAAATCAATTCAGTTTATGAATAATTAGCAACACATCTAAAAAATTCATCATTATAAAGCCATTAGAAGTTGATACTTTTCTTTAACTTGTGTAATGAGAAGAGTACCTATCATCTAGTACTACATTAGCTTCTTTTATGAGGCTATCTAGTCTGAAATCTAATTTCAATAATTTATTCAATTTTGAATTGCATAAAATTGAATCAACCTTATCCATTCACTTTTTATAAATACATGTAACACTATTTTACAAATAATAATATAAATAATATTCATAAAAATATAAATAAATTTAAGATGTGTAAATTAAAATTGATTGATTCCTAATTAAAATGTTAAAATCTATAATTTTTTAATCAAAAACTTCAAAATTGCATAACAATCAAAATTACATTTAAATTTAATGTACTTAAATTTGCATAGTAAAATTGCATGGCAGTCAAAGAAATAATACTGAAATTGTGTCTACAATAGAAGAATGTTCATATAGCACGTTTGCGAATGTTTGTCAAACTCCGGACAAATGCCTATTTTGACTGCAATTCATATATTTGTACAGGTCGTTAGAAACAAAACAATTGATGACTTCTTGATAGAAATAGAACATTTTTTGTACTGTTTGGCCCACCAGTTCATATATTTAATGCAATTAGTTGAAAGCAAACAATTATTGACTTCTTGATAGAAATTGAACATTTTTGGCGCCGCCAGCATTCGCCATGATGACAATTCACGGCGAAAAATTGAATTTTATGAATTTTTGGCGGTGGTGTGAAATAGCGATAGACTGATGAAGTTGTGATGAATTTTTCCATCGGTGAATTGTGGTGAATTTTCCCTAAGAACCACATTTTGGAGTTTATTGTGTCAACTTGACACATTGTGTTATTTAATAAAAAATACGAGGTAATGACCGGTCCAGGTTTGATGTTAGAAAGAAGAGCATACGTCCTTTATTTAACATGGGGGATGAGCTTGGCCTTGTGAAACCTCTTAAGGAGGAGTCTTAAGTTCAAATCACATCATACAATAAAAAAAGAAAGAAATAAGAGCAACACGTAACTGTTGCCAAATTGGCACACGTCTGTGTATTTATATGTGCAATCTATGTAAGATTTGCAATGCCAATCGCAGAGTCCATCCATTTGTCATGGAGAAAATGATGGCTATTGTTGATTATCTTCCGGCCTTCCATTTCCTTCATACTCCCACTCTACTCATTTTCCTTGTTGGATTTTCATTTCTTGCTCTTTTGTTGTCATCAACTAAGGAGAAGAAATGGCCTCCATCTCCACCAAGGCTGCCATTACTGGGAAACTTGCACCAGCTGAACAAGTTCTACCTTGACAGCCATGGCCAAAACATATGGCCCTATCATGACAATTTGGATGGGCCCATCCCCCCTTATAGTCCCAGTGCAGGAATGGAAGTGGCCAGCTTGCGTGTTCCCATCACACTTGCTAATTTGCTTAAAGACATTCAAGTGGGGATGTGCGAAGGAAGGTAGTACTAGTCTTCTTGATCTTACTTGGTATATTTCAAGTGTTCTCATGTCCATGAAGTATCACTTGGATGCTCGAATCACAGCTCGCCCATGATAAACCAATCATTTCTTAATTGAACCAGATCTGTCCTAAATAACCAACAACATATGGGTTGTTTGTCCACATTATGATTTTCATTGTGATATTAAAATAGGGTGAATAATCTTAACGTAATATTATGATTTGATTTGTTGTTTCTTAGTTTGTCATTTTAGGTTTAGGGTTTCAGGCTTTAAATAATTTCAGTTAGGTCTTTATAACTTGCCGTTTATTAGTCTAATAGAATATGCATGGTTTGGGTTTTTCAGAGATATAGGTTAGGGGTTGTGGGTTTGTGTTTATCTTTTAGTATGTAGAGTTTAGTGTTTAGAGTTTGGAGTTTACTTATGGTTGAGATATAGGGTTATAATGTACACATATAAGGTTATAATTTAGTTTAAAATTTTAAATATAATTTAAAGTTTAGGGTTTAGGATTTGAGAGTAATATATGCACATATTAAAATAATAATAAATATGAAGAGGAAAAGCATAGAATAGTAAAAGAATGGGAGTATGGACTAAAGTGATTGTCTTAGAAATAGAAGTAAAGTTTCCCACATAGAGAAAGAAAAGAATAGAGAAAGGAAATGTTAGGTTTATGAAGAGAATTAAGAGTAAGAAGATAAGATACATGAAAGCATGTGAAGTTGAACCACATAGGGTAGTAGAGTAGTGCTAGAATGGGAACTTGTGATAGATGAGCATATGATAATAGGAAGTTTAAAAATTTAGTAAGATGAACATAGGAATCATGGTCTATAACAATGGGAAATAATGATAGAAATGAACATAAAATAAAAAATATCTAGTTCACAAAAGACACAAAAGATATGAGAGTTAGATTGGTGGAAAAATTAAGACATTATTAACATAGAGATACTATGCAACTAAGGTAATGGCAAAAGATGTTTGGAAGGCTACTAAGGATTGCAAAAGCATAAAAGTAATATTAAAGTCTTGGGAATACACTTCTGTTGCCTTGATCCCTAAGCTTAAGATTTCAAAAAAAATGAAAAAATGATGAATTTAGATCGATTTCTTTGTGTAATAAAATATATAAAATTGTTTCTAAGGCTATGGAAATCAAGCTGAAGAAATGTTTGGATGGGATTATTACTAAAGTGCAAAGTGGACTTTTAAAGGGTAGACAAATTTTGGATGGTATCATCACAACATATGAGACTAGTCAATATATCATGTTGAAGAAAAAAATGTATGATCTTTAAATTAGACATAAAAAAGCTTATAACAAAATCTCATGGGATTTCTTGATCAAAGTAATGTGAAACTTTGTTTTTTGTGAAGATTGATGCAACTAGGTATATAGTTGTATTTATTTGATCTCATATTATTTTCTCACTAAGGGTTCCCCAATGGAATTCTTTCATGCCAAAAGGACATTACTTTAAGGTGGTCTTCTCTCTCCTTTTTTATTCCTTATTGTTTATGAGGTTATCAGAAAATCCCTGAAAATTGAGATGGAGATAGGTAATCTAAAAGAGATTTCAATCCCTTCAATGGTAATGAATGCTTCTCACTTGTAATGTGTTGATGACACTCTTCTATATAGAGAATCTATTGCAAGACAAGCCAATTCAATCAAGAAAATTCTAATACAATATGAGTTGGTAGTTGGACAAAAGGTGAATGCTAGCAAATCAAAAAAAAATTAAAGGATAGATGTCAATATGGATTGGAGGTTCAAATGATTCCTAGTTTCGAGGTTGAAAAATTACCAAGCAAATAGTTGAGGATTCCCTAGTTAGTGGATAAAAGGACTTTGAAGTTAGAATGGAAGAATGTTATTGATAGATTTCATGGTAGGTTGGCATCTTGCAAAGGCCAATGGCTTTTGATGGAAAAATAAATTAATTTTACCAAGGCCTCTTTGGCCTCAATTCCAATATATACCATATCTATTTTCCATATTCCTAACAAAGTGGCTAAAGGTCTAGAGGAGATGCAAAGAAATTTCCTTTAGTCTGGCAATGAGAATTCACATAAATATATTCTAGTCAAATAAAAAGATGCCTATAATGCTAAGAAAATGGGTGGACTAGGGTTCATACTATGCAAATAAATAAATTGAGCATTAGGTTCAATGCTATGTTGGAGGATGTATGAGGAGAAATAAAAAATTTGTGGTAGCTTTTTGTAGTTCAAGTACCTTCCTTTTGGGGTAGACAAGCTTTTTAACAAAGTTGTATCACTTCTCCATGGCTCTAGTATATAGAATTACATAATTTATTTTACTAAAAATTGATTTCCCCTAAAATTAAATGTAAATTAGGAAGGGTGGATAATATAATTTTTTGGTGAGATAACTCCAGTTAGGAGATAATACCTTATAAGGAATTCAAAGACAAAGGAATTTGGTGTCTCATTTTGAAGATAATGTGTGTTTTGGTAAGAGATCACTAGGAGGGTGTCTACTCCATGAAATGGAGAAACTAGCCACCTCCTATACCAAAGTTGAATGAGGTTTGTGATGTCCTCTGGATGAATCTTGATAATTGGCCTATCTTTGTGGTTGACAAAGAAGATATGATGGTGTGGGGAGGTCATGGCAGTGGGTGTATCTCTATTTGATCTACTTTTCTTTGATCCTTTAGGAACTTTGATGAACCTTTATTTCTCCTAAGCAAAAAGTGTGGTATCCAAAAGGGCTTCCCATAGACAATACCCTTTTTTGGATCACCTTGAGAAGGTGTGTTTTTACATAAGGAAAACTTCAATTGTTTGGCAAGATTGAGCCCTCCCTATGTGTGTTGTGTAAAGCTAATAATGAGAACAATTATCTTTTATTTGCATTAGCAAGATTGACCCCTCCCTATGTGTGTTGTTCTTTCTCTCCCCCTTTGACATCAATGGAAAAGGAAAAAAATATGTGTAAGGAAAGCTTAGGTGCAGAACAAACTCTCCTAACGCCAAAACCTCAGGGAAGAATGCAGATAGGACATTAAATTTTGCAATTACAGTTCAATTAAGATACACTTGAAAAGGATTAACAAAACAGAGAAATGAACATTCATAATTGGACACTAGATTTATGTGGGAAAACCCTTACGGGAGAAAAATCCACCACACTGGAAGAAAAGCCTCTTTGTATTACAATAAAGAAAATTACATACAGAGTTCAGACTTAACTTTATGATGTCAATTACATCAGCAACATTTCCTTGAACAACCTTGTACATAATAGCTCTCAGAAACATCTAATGAATTAACTCAGAACAACTAGTGTTCAATCCAGCAACACTTCGTTATCTCACTCTATTCATCGTCATCTACCATTACCCACAAGTCATTTTTCCTCACAGTTTTTTCATCTCCCTCATAGGAATAGTCGCAACAGTCCAACTGCTAGCAGTTTACATTCCGCTTCTCTAATTGATCAAAAATAGACCACGTAGAATATACATTCGGTCAAGGCGTTCAAACTCTATTGCATGTCGGTGAGACACTAGGCCGTGTCTCCCCAATGCCACAATGCCCGGCTGTCATTATAGCCCAGACTTACTCTATCGCTAAGACATCACATCGATATCCACTACAAAACCATCGGCTAGACCATCACTATCAGCGAGAGGTCATACTGAACACAAATCCATCTTGTGCAGATCTATCAGCAAGACAAGTGCTCTCGGTAAGAGTTCTCACTGAAAGCACCTGCCTATCAATGAGAGAAACCTTATCGCTAAGACTTCACACCGATTTTTAACTCATGTAGCTCTATCGACAAGACCATCACTATCTGTGAGACATCATATCGAGCATAGAATAGTCAGAGAGAAACGCTATTGCCAAAAGGTCATATCGAATGCACCAGCATGTCGGCGAGACCACATCCATTAGCAAGATTCTTCTCGATGATCACCAAGAGCCAACCCATCGTCAAGACTAGAGCTATCGAAATGAGTCACTCTGAAGATTCAACCGTCTTCTCGATGTGTTCCATCCATCGCCAATGTGTAAAACCTCAGTGAGACATACTCAGTCGGAATAAAACATTATGAATGTTCATGCCTCTCCTGATGACTTTTGTCACCATGAGTCTCCCCAATAACCATTAGACACCAACTCGTTGGTAGGAGATCTGTCCAGGCGGAATGAGATGGAAATTTCATAGCGATCAACATGTCTTGTCGATGACTCACGTCAGCAAGATAGAACCAAAGTCTCGGTGACCTGAGCACTTCAAATGTCTAGAACATAGCTGCTAGTCGGTAAGACATTCAGAGAGTCTCACCAACTTTTCCCTTATAGGAGTTTCATCTCAGTAAGCTTTAGGCACATTTTCCAACAATCTCCCACTTGACGAAGATCTTACTGACACCTCCAAAGCACAACAAAACTATTTCTTAAAATTCATGGGCACCGAAAATTATCAAACCGCACACCACCCCAACTTGCATGTGCTAATGGCTTCATCAATGCATCTCAAACATTTTCCAAAGTATCCACTTTTCTAAAGAGAGACCTTTCCATCCTCCACCATATCTCATACAGAGTGATACTACACATCAATATGTTTCCTCTTGGCATGGAAAGTAGGATTTTTTTCTAGAAAAATAGCACTTTGACTGTCATAGTAAATTATAATTTTTCCTGCATCAAACCCAATGCTAGAACACAAACGCTTAACTAGATTGCTTTTTTACAAGCATGTGTTGCTACATGTATTCAGCCTCTTAGTGGACAAAGTGACTACAGCAGCTCACAAGCATCATCCAACTAACTCCACTCACCATTCATCATGAAAATATATCCACTGTGGATCTTCGGCTATCAATGTCCCTTCCTAATCGAATCCACATAGCTCGACACAGAGTCCTTTTGTGATTCAACCAAATTTCCATGGTAACACAAGTATTATTCGTTCCTTCCAGATATCTAAACACTTTTTTCACAACATCCCAATGTGTCCTTGGATTCGCCATAAAATGACTAAATACTCCCACTGCTTAGGCAATGTATGGCTTTGTACAAACCATTGCATAAATTAAACTCCCAACTTCACTTGCATAAGGCACCTTGGTCATGTCCTCTATCTCAATAGGATATTTTGGACAGTCTTCAACAAATAGCTTCATTCCCTACAAAACTGGAACAACCAGTTGTTTGCAATTATTCATACAAAATCTCTCCAGAACAGTATTAATATACTTACTCTGACTAAGCCAAAGTTTTCTACTTTTCCTGTCCCTGGTTATTTCCATTCCTAGAAAATACCTGGCTGCACCAAGATCTTTCATTTCAAACTTTGCAGACAACTGAGATTTTAGATCAGAAATCATTAACTTACTATTGCCTATGAATAGCATGTCATCAACATAGAGAGCAATAATAAGAATACGATCACTTTCAGCTTTGAAGTACACACAGTGATCAGACTTCGATCTTAAAAATCCCAATGACAAAAAAAAAGTATCAAAATTCTGGTACCACATTCTAGGGGATTGTTCTAATCCATACAAATATTTTTTTAACTTGCAAACCAGATTTTCTTTACCTTTTTCCACAAAGTGCTCAAGCTGGGACATATAAACTTCTTCTTCAAGGTCACCATGAAGAAATGTTGTCTTCACATCCATCTGTTCAATCTCTAAGTCATACACTGCTACAAGTTACAAAATAAATCTGATAGACCTCAACTTAGCTACAGGAGAAAAAATTTCTCTATAATCAATTCCCTCTACCTGGGAATACCCCTTTGCAACCAACCTTGCCTTATACTTTTCCACACTTCCATCCAAACCTATTTTCTTTTTAAATACCCATTTGCACCCAACAGCTTTTCTGCCTTCAGGCAAGGGCACCAAATTCCAAGTATCATTCTTTTCTAATGATCCCATTTCTTCATTCATGGCTTCCAACCAAGAGTTTGAATCAGACATTCTAAATGCCTCTTTCATAGTCCTAGGCTCATCAATGCTAGAAATTAAATCATAGGCACAAGTAGAATCTAACAAAGAAAACCCATACCTATTAGGTTGCTTTCTTTCACATGTTGACCTCCTCACAGGTTGAGGTTGAGGTTGATCTTCTTCTTCATAACTGCTTGATTTCTCCTCAATTTTAGGTACATTTTGAATTTTCAATTCCTCTTTATCTGGTGTCGAAGTAATTTCAACTACATCCTTTTTATCTTCTGATTTTGTCTCTGACTGTAGATCTAAAGTAGAAGGCTTCAGCTCAAAAAAAATCACACTTTTGTTGTATAGAACCTTCTCCGTATCAGAATTCCAAAGCTTGTATCCTTTTATGCCAGCACTATAACCAATAAAAATACATTTAATAGCCTTGTTTTCTAATTTAGACCTTTTTTCATTTGGCACATATGTATATGCCTCACAGCCAAAAACACGAATGTGTCTCAGAGAGGGCTTCTTTCCAGACCATGCTTCCAAAGGTGTTTTCTCAACAAGAGAGTAATTAGAACGGTTTATTAAATAACATGTTGTTGCAACTGCCTCAGCCTAGAACTTCTCCTCCAAGCTAGCACTGCTTAGCATACTTCATGCTCTTTCCATCACTGTCCTGTTGAACTTTTCTGCAACTCCATTTTGCTGCGGAGTGTAGGGTGTAGTTTTATGTCTTTTAATTCCATGATCTTTACAGTACCTCTCGAACTCATCAGAACAAAACTCGTGTTGCCATTGTCAGTCCTTAAACATTTTATTTTTCTTCCAGTCTAATTTTCCTCAAGGTTTTTAAATTCCTTAAAATGACTAAACACTTCTACTTTACTTATCAAAAAATATACAAATGCACTTCTTGAATAATCATCAATGAACGATACATAATATCTTGATTTAGACAAAGAAGGAACATTTACTGGACCAAAAACATCAGAATGAATGTAATCAAGTAAATCAGAAGATTTATGAGAACTGGAGTAAAATGAAACACGGTGTTGTTTACCATATATACAATGTTCAAAAAACTTGAATTCGAGGTTACAATCATCAATCCCTTCAACCAGGTTTTTATTCTTCAATGTTTTTAAACCTTTTTCACCAATGTGACCTAGCCTATGATGCCAGAGCATAGTCTTTTCTGCTGGAAGTTTAACTTCCATAGATTTTGCACTATCAGGAACTTTTTCCTCTTTTTCTCCATGAGTAGTCTTTTGTGACTTTACAGAGACACTATTGCATTGCACAGCATGTGCATCCAACTTATACAAGGTACCAATATGAACACCCATAGCTAGCACCATTGAGCCTCTAGTCATCTTGCAGCCATTTCCAAATAATGTGACTTGCACTCCAATATCATTCAACTTACTAATAGAAAGTAGATTTCGAGCCAGACCTGGTATATGCATTACATCATTGATTCCCTTCACTCTTCCATCAGGGAATTGAATTATGACTCTTCCACGGCCAACTATTTCCAGAGATGAATCGCTTGCCAAATACACCCTTCCACCATCATATTTTTCATACTTAGTGAACCAATCTCTATGAGATGTTATGTGGAAAGATGCTCCAAAATCAAACAGCCATACATCATCTAATTTCTATGTAGCGAAGACTACAATGAAACTGTCAGCATCACTCTGAGAAGAATCATTGTTAGAAGAATACTTCTTCTTCTTTTTCTCTTCTTTACAATCCTTTCGGACATGACCAGGTTGCCCACAATTCCAACACTTCACCTTGGACTTCTTGCTAGGAGACTTTGATCTCCCCTCTGATTTGGATTTGGACTTCTTGTTCTTCTTCTTGCCTTTTTCTTTCAATCATTCTTTCTAATAGTAGACTTTTCGACGTATGTTGATTTTATTTTGCATCTTTACCTGTTGATTTATCGATAGACTGGATTGCATGGTTTGCGGATTACTGAGGCGCGAGACGCTTTAATAACTATTCACCGTTGACTTGCCCCCGGGATAAATAGCTCCCAATCTTTTCCACAAAGAAGATGCAGTTTTTTCTTTATGAACATTCAGAAGAATAGAGTCTGCTAAACAAAGCCTTATCAGCCCCTTTTATTTTTGATCTGCAAGGTCCTAATCCTCTTCCTTCATTCCTATAGGCTTCATTCCAGACATAGCAAGCCAAAGATCACGATCAACCAACAGATCTTCCATTTTAAGATTCCGCAACTCAAAATTGCTTCCATTGAATTTCTCAATTTCAATATTTCCTAACATGCTTGCCATCTTAATCTGTAATTCGAATTATCAAACTTCTACAAGACTCCCATTGAATATAATTGACACAAAAAATCCAATTTACCCACAAGGATAACACAACTGGCCAAGCTCTGATACCACTTGTAAGAAAAGCTTAGGTGTGGAACAAACTCTCCTAACGCCAAAACCTCAGGGAAGAATGTAGATAGTACATTAAATTTTGTAATTATAGTTCAATTAAGATACACTTGAAAAGGATTAACAGAACAAAGAAATGAACATTCACAATTGGACACCATATTTACATGGGAAAACCCTTACAGGAGAAAAAACCACCACACCAAGAAAAACCTCTTTGTATTACAGTAAATAAAATTACATACAGAGTTAAGACTTAACTTTTTGATGTTAATTACAACAGCAACATTTCCTTGATCAACCTTGTACATAATAGCTCTCAAAAACATCCAATGAATTCACTAAGAACAACTCATGTTCAATCTAGCAACACTTTTTTATCTCACTCTATTCATCGTCATCCACCATTACCCACAATAGTAATTTTTCCTCATAGTCTGTTCATCTCCCTCATAGGAACAGTCGCAACAGTCCAACTGCTAGTGGTTTACATTTCGCTTCTCTGATTGGTCGAAAACAAACCACGTAGGATATACATTCAATCAAGGCATTCAAACTGTATCGCATGTCAGTGAGACACTAGGCCGTGTCTCCCCGATGCCACAATGTCTGACTGTTATTTGTAAGAAAATCTAGTGGAGCACATCTAATGAAAACTCCAAACAGTAGTGCCTTCGGTAACTTTAATTCGATTAGGTTTCCTCAAAGACATGAACAACTATGTCCTAATGTGGAAATAGACACAGTTCATTTCCCACATTGATCCATCTGAGAGAAACAAATGTAAATTCAATAGCAAGCATTAACAAATTCTACTACATGAACCAACAAACATGAAAGATGAAACAGAAGACCAGAACACAAAGATTTACATGGGGATAATCCTTTCGGATAAAAAACCCCACACTCCAAAGATCGAGCCATTGTATTATTCAGCAACAAAACAGTTACAATACAATTTCAGGCTCTTAGCCTTTTCATAGATTACATCTTGTTCATTCTGGATACAACTGGTAGCAACAAATATCCCTGTACAATTTTTGATCACCCTCTCAAACTACACAACCTTTGCACTGTTACAATATCATCACATATACAGTGCAGATCAACTTAAGAGAAATCAGAAACATGCTTCTTGAGCAGGAGCTCTCTCTTCTCCTTTGTTTAGGCCTCAAGGCCCTTGGCCATCCAACCTGCCTCTCAACCTTCACATCTGTTAGCTCTCTCTTTCTTCTCTTCGGCTTCGGCTCTATGAAATGGTTTGTTTCTAACTATCGAATCATCCAGCTCAGCAACATAGATGTTTCCACTTCCTCGCATGGAAGATAATACGTCCAAGTCACACCATGTAGGACAGTCACCCAAACGGTCAACAAATGATCCACTTGTGTCGCATGTTGGTGAGACACTAACTGTGTCTCCCCAATGCCACAAGACCTTACAATCGATACCGCCAAGGCTTCACTATTGGCAACAGGTTACATCGAGTCCAGAGAGATATCGCTAAGACTTTTCCATGTCACCAAGACCTCACACCGAAGATCACAAGGTATTCCGAAGAGTTCATCAGTCGAAAAGACTATCGCTCTTCACCTAGACATTACATCAAAGTCTTCAAGACACATCGACTTTAGCATTCTCATTGGAAAAACAATCACCATTCGATGAGACATTACACCAAGCTCATAAGTCATTCCGAAGTGTTCCTTAGTTGCCAAGACTTTAGTCATTCGCTGAGAGATCATACCATGGTTCCAAAGTCATACCAAAACTTCTGACATCCATCGCATTCCTATCAGCAAGACAAATACCCTTCACCAAGACATCACCCCACAAGTTCCAAGTCACCCTGAGTCTATCTTGTCAGCCAGACTTACCGCTTTCGCCAAGACTTCATATTGAAGCCTTTAAGTCATATCGATGTGTTCCACTATCGGTGAGAGAATCAACCTTTGGCAAGACTTCTTACCGAGGCTTCCAAGTTATCCTGAAACCACTACTCGCCAAGAGTCACACCGAACCGATGACCCCACGTGCTGTCGGCGAGACTTCCGATATTCGATGAGACATCATATCGAAACAAGTCTTTCGTCCAAGGGTCTCCCCGATGTCTTCGAGTGTTACATTGTCGCCAAGACAATCCTTCATCGCTGAGACTTCACACCGAGATCCTTAAGTTACTCCAAGTGTCTGTCAGTGAGACATATCACTATCGATAAGACTTCTTATCGATCACCCAAGGGTTTCCCT
>VDFB02163327.1:0-12832 GCA_007258455.2 Sequoia sempervirens
TTCTGTAGGCCCATAAGGCGGGATTGAGTTGAACATGCCAATCTTTCCCTAAATCATTCACAATCTTCTTTAAAAAATTTAGTATAGTCTTATTTGAGGCCTCTACTTGGCCATTCCCTTATGGATAGTAAGGTGTTGAATATGAAATCTCTCACAAAGTTCATCAACATCATGATTCTTGAAAGGTCATCCATTATTTGTAATAATGGAGTTGGGAATGCCATACCGACAAATAATATAGTTGAGTATGAACGATGATATTTGTTTGTCGGTAACTTTAGTAAGAGGTACTACCTCAATCCACTTGGTAAAGTACTCTGTGGCTGTGATGATGAACTTATGTCCATTCGATGATGAAGGATGAATCTTGCCTACTAGATCTAACCCCCATTGGGAGAATGGTCGGGTTGGCGTAAATGGTTGAAGTTCCTGTGCAGGAGCATGAATGAGATTCCCATGAACTTGGCATTTTGAGCATGTTTTCACAAAATTGAATGATTCTCTCTCCATTGTAGGCCAGTAGTAACCCATTCTAACCAATTTCTTGGATAAGGTCAGTCCACTCGAATGAGTACCACAAATGCCACAGTGAACTTCTTATAAAGCTTTGTCAGATTCATCACGTTCAAGACATTGAAGTAGAGTACCATCAAGACCACGGCGATAAAGGGTGTCAACAATAAGAGTGTAGCGAGAGGATTGGTGGATAAAATTTTGCTTTTGGTTATGGGATAAATTTGGTGGTAAGATATCATCTTTTAGGTAGGCATAAATCTTTCCATACCAAGGTGAATCAGATCCCACCAAGTGGCAAATGATTTGGCTTTCAAGGGTGTCATAAGCAGGTGTAAATGATTGTTCCACCAGAAATTCATAGCGAGCCTAATTTTATGGGAATTGTAACAATGATGTGATCATAGCCATGGCATCGGCTGCTTTGTTATGAAGCCTTGGAATTTGTGTAAATTTGATGTCCATAAAGTACTTCTTGAAGTCGTCAACCATCTTTTTATATGGCAACAGTTTGTCATCTTTGGTCTGATAATCATCATTGATCTAATTAATGACTAATTGTGAGTCGCCATACACTTATAATTTTGTAATCCTCCATTCCAATGCTATTTTAAGTCCAGTGATTAATGCTTCATATTCGGCTATGTTGTTGGTGCATGGAAACATCAGCCTATATGATCGAGGAATGGTGTGTCCTTGGGGGTGATGAAAAGTATGCCTTCCCCCGATCCATGTTGAGTGAAAGAACCATCGAAATATAAGGACCATGGTTATTTGGATTCTGTAGTAAAGACATTAGCATCTGAAAATTCAATGTGCAAGGGATGGTCTATTTGCAGTGGTGCTTCAGCTAGTTGGTCAGCGATAACTTATCCTTTGATTGCCTTGCAATCAACATAATGGATGTCAAACTCACTCAAAATCATTACCCATTTTGCTAACCTTCCTTTCAATGACGCTTTGCTTAATAGATACTTGAGTGGATCAATCTTTGAAACAAGATTGATTGTATGAATTAACATGTAATGCCAAAATTTTTGTGAATCAAAGACTATTGCTAGGAAATCCTTCTCGATGGTAGTGTAGTTGAGCTCATGACTTGTTAGTTCCCTGTACAGTCTTCTTGCGCTAGCAATGCACCCAAGGATGTCTCTGTTGTGACAATATACAAGATCAATGGTTTGTCTGGATCTGGTGGTACTAGAACTGGTGGAGTCATTAAGCACTGTTTGATTTGTTGAAAAGCCACTTCACACTTGTCATCCCACTTGAAAGGAACATTCTTATGCAATAGATGTGTGAAAGGTAGACTTTTGTTGGCCAGTTGTGCAATGAACCTTCGTATAGATTGAAGTCGTCCCTGTAATGATCTCAATTGACTGATGTTCCTTGGAGGAGGCATTTTCATGATTGCCTATACTTTGGCAGGATCTACTTCAATTCCTTTTCATGATACTATGTATCCTAAGAGTTTTCCAGATGTGACCCCAAAAACACATTTTTTGGGATCGAGGCGAACTTTGAATTTCTCCAATCTTGCAAATATTTTGGACAATATTTCTAGATGTCCTTCTCTGGTGTATGAATTTTCTAAGATGTCATCTACATAATCTTCCATGAATGTGTGCATCATGTCATGAAAAATTGTAGTCATGACTCTTTGGTAAGCAGCCCCAGCATTCTTTAGACCGAAAGGCATGACATTCCAACAGTAAGTTCCCCATGGACATGTGAAATTTGTTTTCTTCTGGCCTTCGGGTGCAATCTTGATTTGGTTGTAACTAGAAAAACCATCCATTAATGAATACATGGCATGGCCAGCTATCAGATCAACTATAGTGTTGATGTTTGGAAGTGGGAAGTCATCCTTAGGACATGTGCTTTATTAAGATCTCTAAAATCTGTGCACACTCTGACACTTTTATCTGGCTTGGATACATGAACAATGTTGGAGATCCATTCTGTGTAGTTGATTGATCTTATGAAGCCTACATCAAGGAGTTTTCTCAGTTCTTCCTTAACCAATAATGCAACATGGGGGTGCATCTTTCTGAGTTTTTTTTTCACAGGCTTAACCCCTGGTTTGATAGAGAAGTGATGCATGATAAGATCAGGATCCAAACCTGGCATGTCCACATAAGACCAAGCAAAGTTGACTTGATTTTCTTTTAGAAATTCCATGAACTCTGATATTTCTTTCTCTGTCATTGATGCAGCTAACTGTAAAATCCTTGGTTTGTCTGAAGTTTCAAGATTGACAGAATTTGTAGGTTCAATCAAAATAGGCAATCGCTCATGGTAGTGCTCTGAGAGAGTGTCAAGATTCCCATCGTCTGGTTCCTTAAAAAGGTTTTCACCATCTGATACGCTCTTTATTTTATCTTTTGTTTGATCTAACACTGCCAGATTTTTGTTTTCATCATTAGATATTTCTTTTTTATTTTTATTTTTGCAGCTAGGAGAATTGGCACTCTCCTGATTAAAGACTCTATGCCAAAAATCACTAGTGGAACAATCATTTGCATCATCTGCGGAAAGGAAGTTGATGATAGATTCATCACTTGGAAACATAGGTATATCGATAGGTTTGGATGAATCCCAATCAATGAGATCAGGATGGATCAAAGATAGCGGGTCATTAGGTTGCGTGAAATCGGCTATGGTTATGGTCATAACGGAGCTGACTGTAGGATCCGAGGTATGAGATGGATCAATGATGATATTGTTCTCATGATAATATTTTTTGTTTAAATCTGACTCAGTATCACTAGAATCATAGTCACCTTGTAGTTCGGATTCTCGTGTTTGGGTCCCTGAACCTTCACCTTCGCTTAGAGTTGGGGTATACTAGTGTATTACATCAACCTCTTTGTCCCTCCACAACTCATCATTGTAAATGGTGTCCCATTCATATTCAACAGAGTCTGTGTCAGAGTTATCATCCATGAAATTTTGAATTGTTGCCAAACATGCTTCTCTTGAATCTGAACCTTCTTTTAATGTGAAGACAGTGTCATGTAGTTGTTTGGATGTTCTTTATTTTGAGTTAGTATCATAGCCTAATCCAATTTTCTCTTTTGCAACAAGTCCTTGAAGGTGAATAGGCTCAACTACTCCTTTTCTTTTTCCGATAGGACCCTTATCATAGCCCATCTTCTACATGATTGAATACCCTTTTCCCTATCTATTTGTTGGTAATTTGACATTAAAAATTGCTTCATCTTCATCTTTATAGAGCCAATTTATAATTTCTCTATCCTTAGGATCTTCCATGGGGAATTTTTCTTTGATGAATCATCCATTAAACTTTGTGCTTGGCTCTATTGGTGGTTGCGTTGATGTTGATGTTGCTGATATTTGATGTTGTGTGATAGAAGGTTGTCCATGTGACCAAGGTGATGTAGGTAAATTAGCAAGACAGAGAGAGTACTCCCTGACTCCATGGTCCTTGAATTTCAATTTCTTGTCAAAACTATTGGTTAACTGATTGATTTATGTGTCAATCTTGAGAGAAGTACTAAGACGAGCTTCTCGATTGTTAGGAACCAAAGTATCTTGACTGGCTTTGATATTGGCACAAGTTTGAATATTTGAATTATCAGCTGGTATTGTGATTTCCTATCCATCATAAGGAAACTTAAGACGATGATATGTGGATGGGACAGCTTGCATTTCGTGGATCCAAGGATGACCCAACAAGATGTCGTATGCAAGATCACAGTCTAATACTTGACAGAAAATATTTTTGATAACAGGTCCCACTCTGATTGGTAGCATTATTAGACCCTTGGATGCTCTTTCCTCATCATCATAGGCTTTAATAGTAATCTTTCTTCTGAGATCAATGGAGTCCTCAGAAAATCCTAAATCCTTTACCAACTTCATGGTACATATGTTCAAACCAGCACCTCCATCTATTAGAACTCGTCTGACATGAAACTTGTGAACCATGACTTCTAAGTATAATGATGAATATGGGGATGAGTTATGGAAATTTCATCTTTTTCGGAGAATGAGAGGCATGTGGGTGAGGACAAGTGTCCTACCATGGCTTGAAATTGGTCCACATCCAAATCAGTGGATACAGTTGTTTCAATGAGGGCCTTTTCAAGAATTTCCTTATGTGCTGGGGAAATCTTCAAGAGTTCTAAGATAGAAATCTGAGTAGGAGTTTTCCGAAGTTGGTTGACTAAGTCATATTGATGCTGAGGTGGAGGCCCAGTGGATTTTGAAGAGGCACCCTTTAAGACAACTTTAGCTTGTGCCCTTGTTGTTGCATTGACTTCTCTATATTCCACCTTCTCGTTGACCTTAATAACGTTGACCCGTTCATCATCAGTGTAGATATGATTGATTATCGAATCATCAATATGATTCATGCTTTTTCCAAAAGACTCACCTTTTTGATAGTTGGGCAAAGGGTTGTGAAATGCTTGGTGGTCTTCATTTGATTGTTGATGTCCTTCTATTGTGATGGTGCCATTTTTTATTAAGTCTTGAATGGTATTATTCAAGGCTTGACAGTTATTTATGCAATTACCTTTGCACCGATGATAGTCACAATAGTATGCCTCATTCCATGATGGATGCTTCACACTGGGTTCATAGTTTCATTGAGGTGGTAAGGTAATGACATTTTTAGCCATCAACTCTTTGAATGCAAATTCCAAAGATTGACCCAGTGGAGTGTAAGTTCTTCTACTAGAGAAGAATGAAAATCATTGTGGATTTGTATTCGAGGTATTCCCTAAGGAGTTGTTATTGTTATTGGTTCCTCAGTAACCTTGATTATTGGCAGTCCCTTGATTGGGAGTAGAATGTTAATTCACATTGTTCCTCAAAGGAGGAGGATTGTTTCCTTGATTTGTGACCGAGTTGACATTGTTATAATTGTTGTTGCGAGGAGCACTTGGAGTACTAAGGACAAATGGCTTAGTCGAGGCATGATTTGCATCAACAACACCATCATTCACCATGTTCTTGTTGTGAGTCCAAAATTTAGACTTGTCCTGATTGTTATGATGATTGGATGAGCTAGGATTATCCTTGTCAAGTTTTATTATGCCTCTTTTGACCAAAGAATTTTCAATGGTTATAGCATCTTCAATCAATTTCTCAAAAGAGGGAGGACAATGTAAATTCAAACGATAGCTCATTTCTTAATTCAAGCTGTTAATGAAGGTGACCATTTTTTCCTTTTCAGGAACAGGACGTGGATATTTGGTGAACATTTTTCTCCATCTCTAAAGAAAATTAATAAAAGGTTCGCCAGGTTTTTGCGCAACTTTGCAGAGATCTATCATAGTGATTTGGTGTTGGAGGTTGTAGAAATATTGTAGTATGAACAAATTGATTAATTCTTCAAATGTCTTGACAGGAGGTGTGATTTTTGATAGCCATTCCATGGAGTGACCTCCAAGACTCCTTAAAAACAAACGCATCAAGTAAGTGTCCTCATGAGCGAACTCTAAAGTCATGTTTCAGAAGTCTCTAACATGATCGATTGGATCTGATTTCCCATTATAACAATCAAATTTTGGAATTTCACAATATTTGGGAAATGGAATCATGTTGAGACTTTGATCGAAAGGATAAGGACAAATGTCCTCAAGAGTATATTTCTTTATTGTGTTTCCCCCTTGTAACTCTTTAATTTTTCCTTGAAGTGCCTTAATTTATTGAGTCAAAGCACTAAGATTAGATAGGGGTGTTTCTTCAGGTTTGCTCTTCAAATTCTCAGTATCAAAGTCATGAGGCAATTTAGCGCCTTGGTCAGCTAGATAGAGGAAATATTTTTCTTTATCGTGTTGCAAGATCTTTTCTATGGCTTTGTGAAATTTGGGATCTTGCTCAGCCTCTCTAAGATGTTCTTCATCTCACTCATCATCGCTATCTATATGGGTTTTTCTCATGTCTCTATAGTTGTGGAATGGATTTTCTTCTCTGTTATCCATGTCATTGTTGAAAAGTGGATTACGACTTATACTATAAAGAGGATTACTGCTTTCACCTTCTTCTTGAGTGTTTTGTGTATGACCTTATTGTTGGATTTTGTCCTTCAATTTATTGTATTGAGATCTTGTAGAGATAGGCATATGATTTTGAAGAGTTCTTCTAAACTTAGATCACAGTTCTGATAAGTGCGACAATGATAATATCTTGATCTGATAAGATGGGAATCTTATGATATGATCAAAGATGTTCCTAATTTTTTATTGTGGCTTCCAATGATGAAGGATATCAGAATCCTGTTGGGGAAGTTGAATCAATAATCATAAATTTGTTTGAAAGGTGCACTCTTAAGATTTGATCTTTGTTTTCGAAGAAAGGTTTTAAGATTACTGAAGGATTTGACTGGGATGTGATGGATATTCAATAGAAGGTTGTGGTATATTATCAAACTCAAGAGGTTGGTTAAGATTATGTCATTGAGATAGAGCTAATCTCTGATAATAAGCTCGAGAATCCAAAGGCTCTACAACGTACTCATCAGTGAATCCCCTAACAAAGTATTGGTATCTATGAAGAAATCCGCGGTAATGAAGCAAGACGTGTCGACTTTTGTAAAAAAAAATTCTTCTTTGCAATTTTTTCTTGTACCCTAAATGTTTCTTGGGTTTCTTGATCCTATTGGAAACTGGTTTCTTGACAAATTTTGTTGATTTCCACTCTCTAAGCATGGGAGAAATATCAGAATGTTACTGGACCAAAGATGCGAACAGTTTTTGAATGATTTCAGTTGCTGTTTTTTATGTTCATTTCGGATGATCTTTTATCTAACTTAATGTGAATGAAAACATAGCAAACACTCTAAATTAAATGGAATGTAACCAAACACAAATAAAGCAAGCACATCCTATGGTAAAGCCAAGACAATATCTGCTAGATTCCACGCGGGTTTCCCTAGCCGCATATCGGTAGCGTGTGAATTCAGAAGCTTGGCTGCACAGGCTCCCCCTTACAATGCACTCTCTTCTCAGGACAACTAAGCTTCCAACCCCCATGAAACTCCCATGGCAGATTGATCACCTCTACTACAAACTGTGAAAGTGTGGATGCCTTCACACCGACCGGTGCTGCGCTAGCAAATAGAAGGTTTTTGGTTTACTAAACAATAGTGTTTAATTCGGGACCCCCGTTCGAGTGGCCATACATGGTGCGCAAGATTGAGCTCCATTTAGGAGGCACTCCAACCTGAAGAGGTTAAGCTCAATAGGGTTTTGGGGAGTACAACATAGTCCGTATGACACATCCACACTCGTAATCTTAGGTTTTCTCTTAAGATTAACATTTGTATACCAGTCGGGGGTAGCTTGGCTTTAGCTCCATTGCCGGTTTGAGTCACGTTGGGGTGTTGAAATCCCTAGGTATGCCCAATTTCCAAAGGCAATAATCATTTCTCTTACACCCAGGATCGCATCACTGTGCAAGGGGAGAGCATACTTCGGTTATTGCATCAGGGTTACACAGGGATAAAGTGGGTCTGGCTTTTTGATCACCTAGTTTGCACAGGATGAGAGCATAGTCACCTAACACTTTCAAGCACAATCAAGTAGAGTAAACAGATTCATTTTAATGCACCAAATCACAATGATTTAAGCTAAGTGAAGATATTGCTTCACAACCGACATGGGGTTCATTTTAACTGCATGATCAAAGTGTGGTGACTATCCTAGATTGATTCATTCTAAACTAGAAAAAGATCCTGTCTGCGGAATGCATCAGACTCAGAATCATGTTTTTGTGTTACAACCTAGATGCGCAGAAAAAGACAGTATATGCACAGAAATAGATTCCAGATGCGTAGAAAAATACCCCAGATGCGCAGAAACAGACCCCAAATGCGTAGAAACAGACCCTAAATGTGCTACAAAAAATCCTAAATGCGCTACTTTAATTAAATGCAGATTTAAATCTCTAAATGACACAGCAGTTAATGCTCTAAAATCTACCTTAAATGCGCTAATTTAACTCTTAAATGTGCTACTTTAATTAAATGCATATTTAACTCTAGATTTGATGAGACTATATGCGCTATTCTATCTCTCGG
The DNA here is from genome assembly GCA_007258455.2 of Sequoia sempervirens. Lineage (NCBI taxonomy): Eukaryota > Viridiplantae > Streptophyta > Pinopsida > Cupressales > Cupressaceae > Sequoia > Sequoia sempervirens. The sequence goes on from VDFB02163327.1 coordinate 8,564, forward strand.
ATGTGCTAAATTAACTCTCAGAAGCACCGAAACAGTCCCCAGATGCACTGAAATATCTACAAAATAGAAGCATTAAATTCCCAAATGTGCTGCAAAAAGTATTGTATGCGCTAAAACGCCAAATTTTTTCGAATGTGGAAACCTGTCAGAATGCTCTACAAGAAAATATTAAAATCGGTGCCATTTTATGTGTGTATGAAAATATGTCAATCATAATGAATTCAAAACACATTCAATAAAACCTTATATCAAAGAAGCTTAAAGAAAAATAAACAAACTCTCAGTGCAACTTCTTCAAAGTCATTTTATTGCTCTCTATTTCCAGCGTTTTGTTGATTCAAGTTGCTCTCAGATTTAGTATGCCAAGCTCAACGAAATGGACTACTAGACAACGAGATTTTAACTAAAATGCATACTATACTAAGATGCAAGATTATGCTATGCTATGATAAGATTATTGCTAAGATATGATTATTGATAGAATGCTAAAGATGCAAATACGTAAGCATAATTGCGTGTGTGTGTCTGTGTAACCGATGCTTGGATTCACACATGTATTTATAGAGTTTTTCAAGGATTTTGATTGGCTGAGTTGATCAACGGTTGTGATAATTCCTGAAAAATCGAACGATCGAAGATGGATGAGACTGGAAAGAAAAATAGAAGAAAACGAATAAAGCAGGATTTTTCCATTTTCATGGAATAGATAAGATGAGATGATTAAAAAAATCATCTTTTTAAGAAGATAATGGAAAGATATTGAGAAAATAAATAATGAATTATCAAATTCAATTATTTATTTATGGGTGCATGTAGATTTTTCTTAATTAAGATTTTGAGGAAATCAAAAGATTTCATAATTAAATGAAATATTTAATTATGATTTAAAGAAAGCAGAAGATCTTTAATTAAATAAAATATTTAATTAATTAGAAGAAAGTTTTAAATAGAAGAAAAGAAATATTTAAATTTAATTAAAACAAAAGATTTAATTAAATTCAAAAGATGATAATTAATTTAAATAAATAAAATGTGTTTATTTAATTAATCAAGTAGACATGTGAAATCATTAAATAAAATAAATTTATTCAATTATGGTGGGAGAAGAAAATGAATGAACAATATAATTAAATTGATTAAATTTAATTACATGTAGAAGACTTTAGAGAAATTAATTAAATAAGAAATATTTAATTAAATGTCAGGATTACTTAGACGTGACCAATTTTATGCATATACATATATATATATGGATATTTACACATATATATTTGTATTCTCAGGGTTTACTAATGGTCATTTGACATCAATATACTCATAAAAATAACAATAATACATATAAACATATATATATTGATACACACACACACACACACATATATACCTATGGATGATCGCATCTATTAATTGTCAATAATATATATATTTAAGTAATTATATATATGGATACTTATATACGTATATTAATATATAAGTATACTTGTTTAAATGAACGTATTGTAGAGAAGGGGGATTCGCTACTCATGGGTCTCTTTATTCTCAAGAGATTCCCAAGGGGCAAACTACCCTAAACTACCTTAGGGAACAAAGCGAAAGTTTTAGAATCAAAAAGAGTAAATCACAGAGGTTTTTGGGACAGACTAACAGGCTCTCGGCCAAAGGATGGCAGTACGGAATAAGGACAATAGTGCGGTGCGTTGTAGTCCCAGAGGCGTGCTAACATCTTGTATGGACCAGAAAGTGAGAATGTCACATAAAATGGCGAAGCGACTACTAACAATCGGATTGCTGAGAACTTACAGAATGTGAGAAAGTGACAAAAAGTAATAGAACTAAGATAAAGTGAAGAAAAAATGATAAAGTAAGAGAATAAGAGATAGAAAATTCTCACAACAACCCAAGTAATGAAGCCTCTAGCACATGAATATCTTCAATACCTGCATGCGTAAGATCGAGAGAAATGTTGGGCCTATATAAGAGTTTGCCTCAATCAAACCCCCGTTTTGGTGTTCTCACCTCCACAAATAGCCAGATAGATAGAGAGAGTGAGAAAAGTAAGCATATATGGCATGATAAAAGCAATCCCCACTCAAGGAGGAGAACCTGTATCACAAAATAAAGATGCAATAGATAGGGGATGTGAGAATCCCAGGATGCTTGCAAGAATAAGATAAAGGGAGATGTCAATTGCAAGGCTTAGGAAGCGAAAGAGAAAGACAAGGATAACTATAAGAGCCAAGAAAGTTGCAAAGAGTGTGTGAACACCAAACTTGTAACAAACTAACAGGATCAACAAACACTTGTTAAACATGTTAGAAATCCAAATCTAGTATTGTCTATGAAATTCTTAGCCAAATCAAAGAGAAAACATGAAAATTAGAACAATTTTACCAAAGATAACATGAAATCCAATTGAAATAGTTAAACCTTCATCCCATAGGGGGAGTGGTGCTCCTTTGATGTGGAAAGAATCCATTTCCCAATCCCTTTGATAAGCTTTGATGATGTTGATGATCCAAAGTGTGAGATTGACTCCAAATAGTGATAAATCTTAGCTAAAATGATGAAAATGATGAGATGTTATGAGTTGAAATGCCTATAGTAAGAATGTTTGAAGTTTGTGGATCCATACTATGAAGAGAATGCTTCTATTTGTAGAACTCAAGGGTTGAGGAATGAGATAAATTGGTGAATGTGGGATAAAATGGGAGCCAATAGGAATGTGACACTTGTCACAATTCTATTGGGTGAGAGTGGAGCACATTTTGGGAAATGTGTTGAGGAAAGGGGGATGTAAGAGGAATAAATGAGAATGGTTGAGGATTTGAAAGGTTGTAAGAAGAATTTATTGAATATGGTTGGAGATGTGAGAGGATGTAAGGAATTATTGAAAATGTAAGAGAAGTTATTGAGGATGTTATAGGTTTTTTAAACCTTTGGGGGGAAATTGAATGAGGAGGTGGTTGGGAGGAATATTCTTTGGAATATTCCTCTGTGAGGATAAATAGAGGAATTAAATAATTAATAGAAATTATTTTCATGTGCAACCTAGTTAGTTGACCATGGGTTGATTTAACTCTTGAGGAGTTAAAAGCTAGAGGATTTATTATTGATGTTTAGAAAGTGATTTAGGATTAATTAATTCAAAATTAATTAATTGGAAAGGGTTAGGGGATTGTGATATTTGATTTGATTGGTTTAATCAAATGAGAGGATTTAAGAAGATTTAATTAAATAACTTGATTTAATTAAATATGATGAACATTAGTTAGAAGAAAGGTGAATTAATCCAATAAATTTAATTATTTGATTAATAGCTCAATTACTAAAATTTAACTAAATAATGTTGATTATTTAATTAATTGGTTAGTTTGAAGTGATTTAGGAAGAAATGGTGTTAGTTTATCATAATCAGATGCATAATATCAATAGGAATTTTTAAGTGTCTACATTTTTCCCCTCTTTGAAGCGAGGTACCTACTGCGTTGGTTCAAAGAATAACATTACCGATATCAAAATTCAAAAAAAATCTTCTTTTTTTTATGCCCCACTCTTGCCCCAATAGAAGAAATTATGCTACTACACTGCCTCCTTGAGAGATCGAGCGAAAATTTCAATTTTTGGGTCGAGCTTGTGATAAATATTTAAGATCAATTCAACTAAAAGAGGACTAGAAAGCTTAGATGTTTGATGTAGACAAATTTGATGATGTATAGATAGTCATTGACTATGGGTAGCCTTACGTATATTTTCATATCACACACAAATTCGATACTTGGATAGAACTGTTAGTAAAGATAGAAGAATAATACTGATGAATGGAAGAATGAGATGGATTAACCATTGATTTCAAGATTGATTCAGAAGTCCAATAGGTCTATGATTCATCAAGACTTTATTAGATATGGTGATGAGTGATGATGATTTTCTTATCCAGGGATTGGAACACAAACGACACAACTTTCCTTATGTTTGATAACACACTGAGGCATGATGCATCATCAAGGTATAGAAAACTAGGATGGAGTTGTACCTAGTGAGGTGGACTTTGACTTGACAATCAGATAGGAGTATCCTTGATAAGTAGGAGGTATTTTTCCACAGCGTGTCAAATTATGATATTGCTATCAGGATTCAACCGTGTAGTTTCGAGTCAAACTCATTGACCCATGTTTCATGAGTAGTGGTTCAACAAGAACCAATCTCTCGTGATTCGAATGGTCCACTTAGCACTCATTGCATCTAGGTGATGCTCACAGAGGTGAAGCA
>VDFB02163328.1:0-36501 GCA_007258455.2 Sequoia sempervirens
ATAAGGAGTGGATGATTATCACTAGTATTATATACTAGGATTGATAAGTTTTAAATAGCTTACAAAGTCATTTGATATAAGTTTATTGTTTAATCTTAGAAAGTTCATAGATTATTCCTAGGAATTAGATTGTACAAAGAAGGGGATAGTTTATGCATGTGATCACTTAGGAGAAATACCATTGTGATTTAGAAAAAGGGAATAGGTTATTTCTAAGGTTAAATATTACCTGAGGAAGGAAAATACCTATGCATAGTATTTAAATGATCTTAAGTCAAATCGAGTTAGGATCTAGTGTATGTGGATAGGATGACTTTCACTCAAATTACTAAGAGAAGAATAATTTGGATAAAGTAGTGTAATTTTCCTTTGGTTGCACTATCAATTCATTGTGTTTCTTTATGCATGCTAGTTCAAGATTTTAGTGGGTATGCAAGTTCTAGTTATGTAGGGAACAACACTAAGCTCAAAAAGGTTATAATTATGAGGTTACCTTACCAATTCCTTTGTTGAAGGGAGGGTTTTCTGTCAGTTTGATAGATGTGCGAGGAACTGCAGTTAGTCCATGGTTGGTGAAAAAGCGCTTGAGTGATGCTTCCCCTCAACAAATGTTGACTGAGATTTGAAAAGGAGTCTTTCCTGGACCATTTGGAGATCTATTGCTTATCAAGCTCAGTTGATCCATTCATTTATATTGTATACAATCTTTGGAAATCTGTAAATTGTGAAATATTATAAGAATGAAATCAATACTTTGGAATTTTGTTGTCATATATGCTCAAATGTTCTCTCTCGGAAAAGAAAAAAATTATTACATTGCGAAATGAACATGGTTTATTTACTTGAGGTTAAAACCTAGGAAATTTACTTGTGTGAACAATCGGCATGTTACATCAATCAAGTTCTTGTGAGGCTCGATAACAATCAAATTCTCGCAAAGGCCTGAGGGGGGATGATCTTTCACAAAATGCCAATGGAGACCAAATTCCTAAAATATTTAGCAAGAGGTTGATGTCCCACATTATTCTAATGGAGGTTGAACTTCCATAAAGGAAAAAAGATGAATAAAAAGTCTAAAGAGGAAGGGAAAAAATAAGTGGATTTTTGTGAGTATTTCCAAGTGAACTAGAAATTCACATACAATTCTTTGGAGAGTTGGTTCAATAGAAGGTTGAATCTCCTTTGAGGCTCTAACATGATTAAAAAAATGCTCAATTTCATGTGGCTTCAAATGAACAAGTCATTTTAAAAATGTCACTTAGTGATGTTATGTTGCACATAAGATTTCTATGGGAGTTTTTCTAGTTCATCTTGAATGCCTAAACCTCAAAAAAGGTAAAGTATAAGCCTTCAAGAAGTGCCAAGACAAGAAGTTATGCCAAAGAAAAGAAAAAGAAATGAAGAATTAAGTGGTAGGATAAAGGATTGATAGAGACATATCCACATATAGGTTTTATTACCATTAGATTCACATGGAGGTCCACTTCCCACATATCCATATGCGGGTTGATTTTTAGAAAAAGGAAAAAAGTGAAGTTTCAAAGCTTCCCATGGTTCCCGAAACCATGGAAACCCCCATCAAGTTCCTATTGTTGACCCATGCCTTGATAGAAGAGAAAAATATGGTGGTGACAAAGGTAAAGAAGAGTCGACGTTTCCTGGAACCATGAGAACCTCCAATTAGTTCTAGAGGGCCACCCTTTCACTGATTCACACCTTTTTTACAACCACTCCCTTTACAACACCATTAATACACAACCACTCCTCCAACTACCCATTTCTCACATTGTATAGAGACACCATGAACATTTTTAATAATTTTTTACATGGGTCCGTAAGAAATACCGATTCCCATACTTCATTTACTATCTATAGAGCCACTTTTTTGTTAGGAAGCACTTCTAGGACATTATTTAAGTGAATTTCATGGATGTTTTCACTCAAAATTGTACTCAAATACATAAACCATTTATGCATAGATATGGAAAGCATCAAAAGAATGTTCTTTCACGCCTCTTTATGGTTAGATTGTATTTGTATAGGACACTTGTTGTTGAGGGTTGGTTGAGATTGTAGTTAGGGTTTTCTAATGGGACACAAACTTTTGACAACATGTGTATCTTCTTGTTGTGGATATATGCCTTGATCACCATTTTATGGTAGAGGATCAAAGGAAATCATAGGATAACAATAAGGAGGAGTATATAAAAAAATAGTAGAAGAAAGATATACATAGGAATCCCTAGGTTTTCAATTTCCAATTCTAGGTGTTGTAATTTTTGATATTGTAATGATCTAGGTTTATCCCAAATTTGTAATAACATTTGTAAACCTTTGTAGATCAAGAAATTACTGGAAAAATTAGCCTTAATTGAGTATCTACATATGAGTGACATGCATTTTTGGATATATGTTGTTTAGTTGGCCAACCAAAAGATTGTAAACTCCTTGCAAATATTTTGTGAGGTATCTGTTCAACACAATAAAAGAAATGTATGTGCATGCTCATGGATTAGTAAGTAGAATCACTTAATATTTTACAACTATCAATTATTTTTATGAATGTGTATGTAGATCCTTAATTGCATTTTGCATTCTAAAGGGCATAGTATTTTATGGTGTCTTGATTACGATATCACCTACATTTTATTTATTAAATGTTTGATTAAATTCAACGACTTTATTTCCCAACTAGATAAGGGCACCAATCTATGACTGGATTTCTCTCCCCATCATCCTCAACACACTCAAAATACAACAATTTAAATATATTTACAGTTTTTTTTTTTTGTGTGTTCCACTACCATGTTTGAATGTATGTAACACTTTAAGGGGTATTATAGTCATTGTTGGTGAGGTCTGGGCCTAGTACATATTTGAAACACCTTTGTAATTTTTTGGCTAGTTTTTTCCATTGAAATTATGTTAGGTAAGTTTGGCATCTTATTAACTTACACTAATAAATTGAATTTATTTTCAAGGGCATCAAGGTAAAAGAATATTTGAAGAGCCTTGATAGCTTGAAGAGGTTTGTAGTTGTACATTTTATTTGGGAAAGTTTGATAGCCTATCAAGTCACACCAATAAATTGGTACCGTTGTTAGGGATAATATTCTGGTTTTCATTTTGAAGACCTTTACAACTCAAAATAGGGAAATATTATTGTTTAGTATTTGAATTGTTTTTCGTTAGGAAATATTTCTCTTCCAATTGAAAATTGGTTACTCTATTAGTTGAACCATAATTAATAATCAAATTAAAAGACTTTGTGATGGAGAGAAGGTAACTCAAATACCAACAATAAGAAAATGTAGCTTCAACTAGTGTACAAAGAAATTCATCTTGGGAAACTTTAAGTAATTGTAAGTCACTTAGACATACTCTTCAAATCTTAGAAGTTTGTTCTACATGTAAAAATAATTGATGCATTTTTTTTAGAAATCAACACTAGTACACTTCTAAGGATTCAAGTAACAACATAATTAGAAAATATAGACAAACTTGTAGATATGATTATAAAGAAAGAGATGATACAGTTGTTGAGAGAAGGAACAAGGATACATATTGTACTACATATCATATTTATTGATCTTCTCCTTCGCCTAGCACATCGTGTGATTGTAATGATTAAGTAGATGAATTATTAGATCAACTCATAATGGAGACACCAAAAAATGGCAATTGTTGAGAAAAATTAGCCAAATTAGAAATAAATATATATATGCTTCTTGATAGGATGAATGGGAATAAATGTTACAATGCATAAATTTTTTCCATGGGTTATCAAGATGTAGAAACATGTTGTAGTGTAGGAAATTTTATGCCTTTACAATTTCACACTATGTTTGGATCCCTTAATTAATTGGACTTAATAAAACTTCTAATTTACCAAATTATGCATTGCAAAGCCTTATTTTTCCCATTTTTTGAAAGAACCAACATTTAATTAATGCAATTAATAATTTAATCATCCTAGAATATGTGTGTCTTGGACTTATGGGTCCCCTTTAAGTGCTAGGACCCAATTTTTAATATGTTTTTGATAATATTTTAATTATTCAAATTCAATATGCAAGTGTCATATTTTGGAATCCAATTTTTGGGAAATTAGATTGTAGATGTATAAAACTAATTGCCAAGCTAATTATCAATTAAACTATAAATCTCAATGAGATTGTTTACACAAGCAAATTACCTTTCAAAATATGAAATATCAAATGAATATCAATAGAAAGAAATTAAACAAGTGCAAAGATCAATCCCATTGTGGGATTAGTGTTGACTTGTTGTGGAAGGATCAACTCTTTCCTAACCCCATTGATGCAAAGCTTGAAGTTAATAGATTGATGAAGATTGAACCACAATTGCTCACAATTGCTCTAAATTAATGAATGATAATATGAAATTATGTGGCATAAGTTTTCTCGAATGATTGTGGATGATTTACTCATAGAATGAGGGCTATTTATAGGTTAATTGAGTGAATGAAGGGCAAAGATTGATTTGGTTAATCAATGGATGGAAATGGATGAGAGTGAATGACATGGATCAAGGATTCCAATCAATGGAGGAGATTAAATATTGACATGGATCAATGATTCTAATCAAGGACTCAAATTCAATTAGAATTTGCAAATCCCCTTATTTTAGGAAGAATGTTGGAAGTGTTGCAAGTATAAGCAAGTTTTGGTGGTGTTGTCATTAATGTTGTCATTGATGTTAACACAGTTCAGTATGTTGCAGATTGTACATGTATAGCTATGATGCTATTGAGATGTGAGTACATGGAGCTATCTTTATGGTGTTGCAGATGTGTTGGTTTGATGAGTTTCCAAGTACTTTTGAGAAAAATAATAAAGAAGAGAAGTCAAAGTGATAAATGTGTTTAGAATGTGCTCTAGTATGTGCTTTGCATTTCTCCTATGTTGATCATATGCTTGTGTGGATCGAGAAGTTTGATAATGGTGATCTAGTGGTGATATATCCTAAGTTTTAGCTTTTGGTTTGTTGGTACATGAAAATTACGTTCACCGATGTGTGAACTGTTCTAGCAGAGTTGGTCTCCTATGGATTGGGATAAATGTTTTTGCTCTGCAATTCTTCGTTGTTTCATTTTAGATCTTGTGGATCTAGGATATGTCTTGTGAAGGTATTTTTTGTTGCTTTGGCATAGATGTTTGAAGTTTGGCGATCTAGAAGTCATGTTTCAGTGTTTCAGTATGAGTTTGTATACTCTAGATGAACTGGTGAAAGGTGTTAAGTGTTTGAAGTTTGTTGTTTTGCTGCAAATGTATCTAAGAGAATCTGAGATGTATTCTCATGCATAAGGAAGCATGTTGTGAAGTTTGCATGTCATATTCTTGTTGAGAAGTGTGTACATTAATGTTCATTTGTGTTTTCATTAGGTTTGGCCAACCTAGTGTTTACACTTCATTCAAAGAATAAAATTTAATTAAGGAAGCATGTGGTTGATTCGAGATGTTATTTTTTATCTTGAAAAAAAAAATTATTGGTCCACTCTCATTCCTTTCCATTGCGAGAATGTTGAGTTGTCAACCTAATTTGAATTTATGGAATAAGGTATTTGTGGCCAACCTTGGAGAAAGTTTCTAAGGTTGAGGATGGTATAAAAGCAAGTCAAATTGTGAAGAGTTGTATGATAGTGTGATGCAAAGTGACAAAATTGAGCCACAAATCATAAGAGAAGTGTGTATGTGAGTGAGTTGTGAAAGTAGTTCTTCATTATGTTGGATTCCTGAAGGCATTGAGCCAAAGGTTTCTGCAATTTTTTGGATGTGTGTTAATTGTTGTGGTGGATCTTTTGTTCTCTCTCGTATCTGTAGGAAATGAGCCTCCCTATTTGACAGTGAGTCCTTTCTGTAGCCAGTGATCCTTTTTACTTAGACAATGAGTCCTCTTATGGGCAATGAGCCTTTGTATTTAGTTTTATAATCTTTTATATTGTGAGTTAACCCTCATCATGTTTTTTCCCTTATTGGGTTTTCCACGTAAAAATCTAGTGCTCATTGTGTTGATTTACTTTTTGTTATTTGTGTTTCATGCTCTTACTTAATAACATAATAGTGTGGATGTGGAATTAACAAGAGTTAAAATTTTAAGTTTGAATTTTGTAACTGATTCACCGCCCCTCTCATTTGTCTTGTGCTTGTTTAATAATTGGTATCAAAGCTATGGTTCCTTGGTTTAGAGCTTAACCACTTAAGGAAGATCTGATGGTGCATAAGTAGGTGATCCCTATGTTTGATGCAACTGAATACAATGATTGAAAGGGACAGATGAAAGGATATATTATCTCTCTTGGTTTCAAGACTTGGAAGGTTGTTGAGACAAAGTATACACCCCCGTATGGTGGTCTTACTACTGCAGATGATATTTTTTCTTATGAATAAAATGAGAAGGAAAAGTATGCTATTTGCAATGGCTTATCTAAAAATGAGCGAGCTAAAGTTCTTTCTTTGGATACTACACATGAAGTCTGGAAGAAGTTGGAAGGCATGTATGAAGGAAATGAAAGAGTGAAATTGACAAAGAAGCTGGCAGCAAAGCGCAGATTTGTAAATCTAAAAATGGAAGAAGGTGAAGAATTTACAAGCTTCTTTCAAAGGGTTGAACTGACTACAAATGAAGTTAGAAATCAAGGAGGAAAACTATCAGATGAAGACATAATTGAGAAGATCCTATTCACCCTACCAAACTGCTATAGTGATAAGATCTCGGTGATTGAAGAAATGTATGATCCTAAGAAGTACACCTCAGAAAAGTTGTTCAGCACCTTGCAAGCATTTGAGATGAGAAAGTTCCAGAAAGAAGATAAGATGGAAGAAAAGACAGAAATGGAATTTAAGGAAATGAAGATTGAAGACAAACTGGATAGTGATAGTTTTGATGAGTTGGAAGCAAACTTCACAAGGAAGTTGAAGAAAGGCACCGGAAAGTATAGGTATGTTGCCCTTTAAATGTTTTAGTTGTGGTAATATTGGTCATTATGCTTCAAGATGTCTGAATAGAGCTGCACATAAGAAGAACAAGGATTATAAGGATAAGGATAGAAAGGATAAGAAATATAAGAAGTTGTACTATGTTAAAGAAGAAGTAGGAATTTCTGATGATAAATCTAAAATGAAGTTGATGATAGTGAATGCTTATTCTTAGCCTTGGAAAGTAAATTTGTATCCACTAACTTTGGAAAATGTGTAAGCAAGAAGGCTCCAGAGAATAAGAAAAATAGGGTGGAAGGTACTTTGGTTACCACTTTTCATGCAAGACAAGATGAAGACTATTGGGTAATTGATAATGGATGTTCTAATCACATGACTGGAGATAAGAGTAAGTTCACTAAACTTGAGAGATATGATGGTGGTTTAGTTATGTTTGGTGATTATTTAGGAGCTAAGATCTATGGGAAAGGTTCAATTAGTTTTGATGGAGTGCATAGTACTAATGATGTATATTATGTGAAGGGTTTGAGGCATAACCTTCTAAGTGTTAGTCAAATGTGTAGCAATGGTTTTAAACTTGTGTTTCAGAATAATATGTGAAATCAGAAAAGGATTCAGAAATGGAGATATGATTGTTGTTGGAAGAAGAACTCATGGAAACATCTATCAGTTGAAAGGAGTTGATGGTCATTTCCTTGTATCTCAAATCAGTGAAAATTGGTTATGGCACTAGAGAATGGGACATGTAAATTTTGATAACCTACTCAAAATCAATGCAAAGGAGATTGGTCAAGGGCTTCCTAGAATCACAAGACCTGCTAATGATATTTGTAGAAGTTTTCAATTGGGGAAACAAAAAAGATGTAGCTTTAAGGGAAAAGAGTACTCTACTACCAAAATGTTGGAGTTAGTTCATACTAATCTTTGTGGTCCAGCTAGAACTAGAAGCCTGAATGGTGATAGATATTTCATGCTGCTTATTGATGATTATACTCGAATGACATGGGTTGCTTTTCTCAGAGAAAAGACTCAGACTTTGGATAGATTTAAGGTATTCAAAGCAAGAGTGGAAAATGAGGTAAACTTGAAAATCAAGTATTTGAGATCTGATAGAGGTGGAGAATTCACTTATGGTGAATTTAATGCATTTTTTGAACAACATGGCATAAGGCAGTTTTATGCTCTGAGAACCCCTTAGCAAAATGGAGTAGTTGAAAGGAAAAATAGGACTGTATAGGTAGCTACTAGAACCATGATGAAAGAATCAAATGTACTGGATGTGTACTGGAGAGAGGCGATACACACTGGTATTTATGTTCTTAATAGAGTTCAAATCAAATACAACACAAAGAATCCTTTTGAGTTATAGACTGGTAAGACTCCTACTGTGAAATATTTCAAGGTATTTGGAAGCAGAAGTTATATTAAAAGAGATGATGAAAATCTTGGAAAGTTTGATGCTATATGTGATGAAGGAATCTTTCTTGGATACTCTACTACTAGCAAATCATGTAGATGCTTTAATAAAAGATTGAGAAAGATTATTGAAAGTGCTAATGTGAAAGTTGATGAAGACATACACAGACCTATTAAGATAAGTGAAGTTGAACCTGATGATCCTATTTGTGGACATGTACCTGAGGAAAATAAGGAGAAGGAAGAAGAAGAGAAAGAAGAACAAGTGGAAGAAGAAGAAGAAGAGAATGAGTCAGAACCTATTGTTAGGACTCCTAAGTATGTACAGAAGAATCATCTAGAGGAACAGATAATTGGATATAAAAGTGAAGGTGTGAAGACAAGAAGCAGAGTTGTAGTTGAGGTAAATTTGTGTCTACTTTCTAAAATTGAACCCAAATTTGTAAGTGAATAATGTGAAGATGAGAGTTGGATGAGAGCTATGAAAGAAGAGTTGCAGCAGATAGAAAAGAATCAGACATGGGAACTAGTCCCTAGGCCTTTGAATAAAAATGTGATTGGCTCAAAATGGGTGCTCTAGAATAAGTTAAATGAAAGTGGAGAAGTTGTAAGGAATAAGGCAAGACTTATATGCAAAGGATATTCATAAGTTGAACGTATATATTTTGAAGAAACATTTGCCCCTATGGCCAGAATGGAAGCTATTAGGATCAATGTTATTAGATTTCCACAATCTATAAGAATATCAAAGAAGTTATTTCTGGATTAGATTGTGTGTAAGCTTTTTAGATCAGCGTTTCGGATCACTCCGTGATCCATCATCAGGATAGAGAGCTCAAGGATATGAAAAACTGGTTTGTTGTAGACCCAACAGGTATAAAAAGAGGCAGAAAGATGTTAGAGGGATAGAAGGCACAAGGCCCAAGGGATGACAAGAAAGAAAAATACTAATAATGAAATTAAAATTAAAAGAGACAATTGACCATTAAAAGAACAATTGCCCATATGAAGAAATGCCACCATGTGAGAAAAAAAGAAAAGAAAAAACAGAAGACCAAATATATATTCATATTAATATATCTTTATTAGTGTAAAAATAAAGATATATTAATAAAGAGGGGAGATAAAATAAAACATGTGAAATAAAGAAGATAATAAGGATGGAAGATAAAAAATAATACATGTAAAAAAAGATTGAAGGTAGGAAGTAATAAATAATAAATAATAAAAAAAGGGGGGGACACAAGAAGAGCCAAGCAAGAGAAGAAGAATGATAAGAGCCAAGCAAGAGAAGGAGAATGATAAGGGCACCAAAGAAATTAACCAAAACAGGAGAGAACAAAGAGAAGGGAAAACACACATTAACCATTAATAAAATAGAATAAAAGAAGATAAAAATAAATAGAATGATAAATTGAAAATTAAGAGTAACAAACCAAAAAATAGAATAGAATTTTCTATCTTTGCTCATATGATATAAGAATATATTAAAGACATTAAATAAATTAATATATAAAATCTATTACAAAATTCAATATACTAATATATTACTATAATAATATATTTAATAAGCAAATATATTGATATAATTAATATATTCAAGAAATTAATAAACAAATATCAACAAAAAACTAAAATAAGGAAACCAAATACATTAATATATTTAAATATGTTGAATATATTGATGAATATTTAAAATTGTTAAATATATTAATAAATATTTAAATATGTTAAATATACTAATTAATATTTTAGTATGTTAAAAATATTAATAAAGATGGAAGATAAAAATAGATTTATATTTAAGTAGATTAATATGTTTAAATAGATTAATTAAATAAATATATATATATATATATAGTAAGATAAAATAGATTAAAAATATATAACATATGTTGAATATATTAATAAAGAAGGAAGATACAAATAGATTTATTTTTATTCCTATTTAAATTATTTGAATATGTTAATATATTTAAATAGATTAATGTATTTAAATAGATTAGTATATTTAAATCATTTAATTATATTAATCTATTTAAATAATTTAAATATATTAATCTATTTGAATAATTTAAATATATTAATCTATTTAGATAAATTAAATATATTAATCTATTTTAAATATATCTAAATATATCAATATATTGACATATATTAAAATATTAATATTTTTATTTAAAAGATGGAAGATAAAATTAGATTTATTTTATTCCTATTTAAATTATTTAAATGGATTAGTATATTTAAGATTGTCTTTTAATTATTTCAATAAATCTATTTAAATAATTTAATTATATTAATCTATTTTAAATCATTTAAAATATATCTATTTACCTTTAAATATATTTCTATTTGAAATATTGAAATATAATGTCTATTTGAATAATTTAGTGTATTGTCTATTTGAATAATTTAAATGTATTAATCTATTTGAATAATTTAAATGTATTAATCTATTTGAATAATTTTAAATGTATTAATCTATTTGAATAATTTAAATATATTAATCTATTTAAATATTTTCTAAATCTATTAATATATTTAAATATTTCTAAATGGCCTTTCTTTTGAGTCTTAGAATTGTGGATATTGTGAAAGGCATACAATGGGGAAAAAAAGATTATAAAGTGTCAAGAGGCTAGGCTTACCCCAGCTCTTCCGTTAAACTGCGGTGCTCGTGCTGCTTCTTTGTTGTGTTCTTAGGGGGTTTTTCCAGGGGGGTGTGTGGGTTGGCTTGGGGGCCGAACCCTTGACTGGCTGTGGGAGGACAGGTTTTTTTTTTGTGTGTTGCTGCGCCTTTCATTGTCTGGTGGGTGGTGTCTTGAGATCTGAGACTGGGGGTCTCTTTTTGTGCCTCTCTTTGGTGGTGTGGACGTGTTACCATGTCTATGGAGAATCAGGGCTTTGTTGTGTCTCAGATTTCCTCTGGTGATTTGGAGATGGGGGAGCCGTCTGCTGCGTTGCATGCCAATGGTGAAGACCAGATGGGTAAACCCTTATATAGAGATGGGGTCTCTTCCGTAAAAGGGACGTTTCGAATTAAAAAAGTAAACGGATGCTTGGAAAGATCTGAGGATCGACCTGTTTTGGTTATTCAACCTGAGCAAGTTTCTGAAGATGTTGAGTACTGGGGTAATCATGCCCTTATTTGTAAATTTTGGGCCTTCGTCTCTCTCTACCGGTGTTGTACTCCTGGGCTCGTCGGGTTTGGAATCCTGAAGGTGATATGGAGATTATTTTGGCAGCTAATAACTATTTTCTGGTCATCTTCTCTTGCATGTCGGATAGGAATAAGGCTTTTGAAGGAGGTCCTTATTTCTTTAACCAGGTAGGGCTTTTCATCAAACCTTGGCACATGGGATTCAACTCTGCGGAGGAGATTCCTTCATGGGTTCCCGTGTGGGTGCGTTTGCCGAGGCTTCCATTGGAATTCTGGAGGGAGGATATTCTTCACTCAATTTCGTTGCTTCTTGGAAAACCGGTGGGATCGGCATCCCAAACTCAAGATCGTAAGGTAATCTCTTTTGCTCGCATTTGTGTTGAAGTTGATTTAAATAATCCATTACCAGACTCTATGGAAATTTGCTTGGGATCTTCTTCTTGGATCCAACAGCTGGATTATGAAACCCTACCCTTTAGATGCAGAATTTGCCATGAATATGGACATTTACACCGCAAATGCCCTAGGTTTAAACCCTCACCCTCAGCTGATTCTGGGCCTCCCAAGGGGGACAAGGGAAAGGCTCCAATGTCTAATGAACTTGTGGATAATGAGGGTTTTATTCCGGTCAAGTCCCATAACAAAGGCAAGGGCAGGAAGAGATCTTGGATGGATAGGCAGAATGAGGGTAACTTTAACAGGTTTGAGGTTCTTGATGATTTGACCCAGGAGGAGGGTATTCCAGTTGAGCTCTCTTCTGGGGCTAAGGGTTTACAAGATGCTCAGGATGATGATGCAAGGAAGGAGGATCAAATTCTATCTCCAGAGGTTCATCTGAAGGATCAGAAGGCTATGGATTCTTCGGCTCATGCTCAGGATTTTGGGGTTCTGCAGGGGTCACAGACTCCGAAGGACTCTGTTGCGGTGGTTCCTGACCCCCCTGCTCCTAAGGGGGCCTCAGATCCTATGAAGGGTAACAAAGCTCCTCCTACACTAGGCTTACAGCAGAAATCCTTTAAAAAGGGGCCTCTTGACAAGCCGTCAAAGAGTGGAAGGAAGACTGATCAAGAGAAGGTTAAGCTTATGGGTGATACTTTGGTTGAGTCTGGGTCTGTGAAGCCCATTGATTCCCATTTCTCCCACCCCCATAAATGATTGTTTTATCTTGGAATGTAAGGGGGTTGAACAGCATCCCTAGACAAAAGGCTGTTCGCAGATTAATTGAATCTCAGTCTCCGGATGTGGTCTTTATCCAGGAAACTAAGCTTACTATTGATGGGCTTGCTAATTGTGCTTCGCGTATCTGGCCCCAAGGCAATTGGCAAGGGGTGGGTGCTTTGAACAGTGCAGGGGGTGTGGCTTGCTTCTGGAACCCGAGGAAAGTTTCCCCCTTATGCTGGATGTCTAGTCGGTCTTCCATTTCTCTGATTGCTTCTAGTTTTGTTACTGGAGAAAGGTTTCTCTTATCCAATATTTATGCTCCTACAGATCTTTCAGGAAAGTTAAATCTCTGGACTCACATTCGTTTCATCCGAGCCTTGGACCCGTTCCTCCCATGGATTATGGCTGGTGATTTTAATGCTGTTACTTGCTTAGATGAAAAACGTGGTGGGTTAGCCAGGTTAGACCCTTCTGCTAATCTTCTCAGGGATATGATTGGTTCCTTGAATCTCATAGATGTGAAGCCTTCCAATGGTGTCTTTACCTGGAATAATAGGAGATGTGGTGCAGAGGCTATCTCTGAAAGGCTTGATAGATTTCTTGTCTCCTGTTATTGGTTGAATAGTAGGTTAATGACCAGCTCTGAAATTCTTGATTGGAGGGGCTCTGATCACTGGCCCATAAAGCTTTCTGTCACTACTTATGGTGTCACCAAAAATCCCTCCTTCAAATTCCAATTAATGTGGTTAAGAGATCCTTCTCTCCAGGAGCTTATGGTGGACTGGTGGCATGAGGGGATGCCTGCTCATGGGACTGCCATGTTCACTTTTAGCAAGCGGCTTCAGCATGTGAAGTTTAGACTTAAGAGATGGAATAAACAATGTTTTGGGAACCTTCAAGCTCAGAAGCTGGCTGCCCAGTCCAAGCTGGATACTATCACTCGTCAGATTCGGGACCAGGGGTTGACCTCTGCCCTCAGTATCGCTGAGTCCTTGGCTTTGAAGGGTTTAGAAGAATGGGAACTTCGGGAAGAGATCTTCTGGAAGCAAAAATCTCGTATTGATTGGCTTCAGGAGGGGGACAGGAACACTGCTTTCTTTCATAATTCAGTTAAGGCTCGCAGACAAGGAAATTCTATCTCCTCTCTTGTTTCACAGGATGGGGCTCAACTTTCATCCTATGCTGATATCTCCAGGGAAGCTGTCAATTATTTTTCAAACCTCTTTTCTAGGGAGAATCTTGTTGCTCGGGCTGAGGAGCAGGCCATCATGGACTGTATTCCCCACCTAGTCTCTACTGAGATGAATGGGACTCTCTTATGTCCTATCTTGTTACCTGAATTGGAGAAAGTGGTATTTAATATGAAGAAAGGTAAGGCGCCTGGTCCAGATGGGTTTCCAATTGAGTTTTTTCAAGAGTTCTGGGAAATTATAAAGTTTGATCTCCTTGAGGTGGCTCAGGAATCTCTTAAGAACAAACAGATGCTCAAGTCTATGAATTCTACCTTCTTGGCCCTCATACCTAAGTTGGAAGGAGCTAACCAGTTAGCTCAATTCAGGCCTATTGCGTTATGTAACGTTGTTTACAAGATCATCACCAAATTGATTGCTGAGAGACTCAAACCACTCCTTGGTTCTTTGATCTCAGCTGAGCAGGGTGGTTTTGTTGAAGGAAGACAAATTTTGGATGGTGTTGTGATAGCCATGGAAGCTGTTCATTCTATGGCTAACTCTAAGGAGAAGGCTATGTTTATTAAACTTGACATGTCTAAAGCTTATGATCGGGTGAGCTGGGAGTTCTTACAAAAAACTCTCTTAGCTTTTGGCTTTGCTGAGGAATGGGTGAACTGGGTTCTTAGTTGTGTGACATCTACCTCTTTCTGTGTTCTCATTAATGGGGAACCTTCAGATTTGTTTAATGCTTCTCGGGGACTCCGGCAAGGGGATCCTTTATCCCCTTACTTATTCATTATCATGGCTGAGGGTCTTGGAAGATTTATTAAATCTCAGGTGAGACAGGGTCTGATCCATGGTTGGAGCTGGAACAACCTTCTCCCTTCCTACTCTCATCTTCAGTTTATGGATGATACTGGGCTAATGGGCTTGGCTAGAATTAGTGAGGCGGTGAACTTCAGGCGGGCCTTAGACATCTATCTGAAGGCGTCTGGTCAGCGTATTAATGATGATAAATCTTCTATTTATTTCTTTAATACCCCTCAGCTTATTCAGAGCAGGATTGCTAGGATCCTTAGATTTCAGATCGGTTCTCTTCCCCTGATGTACCTTGGGATCCCTTTGGCTTTGGGAGGTCAGCGAAGAGGTTATTGGCAGGGTATTCTGGATAAATTTTGAAGTAGGGTTAGCCATTGGACTCACAGATGGCTATCTTCAGCTGGGAGAGTGATTCTTCTTAAGACGGTGGTGCAGTCTCTCCCCATTTATAGGTGTTGTGTGCAGGTTCCCCCGTCCACCTTTGTACGGGAATTTGATGCTTTGTCTCGGCAATTTCTGTGGTCTGGCAACCTTCTTTCCTCAAAGTGGAGCCTGGTCAAGTGGGAGTCTGTTTGCAGGCCGAAGCATGCTGGGGGCCTTGGTCTTAGGTCTATGGCGCTTGTTGTCACTGCCTTGGCTGCCAAGCTGTACTGGAGGTGGTGTAACAATCTTGACCAGGATTGGGCTAAGATTCTGGCCCATAAGTATCTTCCTGGTGCTGATTGCATCGATGTGCCGCGTCTTCCTCTGTTGGGTAAAGGTTCTTGTATTTGGGATACCCTTAAGAAGGGTGCTCAATTGATTAAGGAGGGCCTCTTTTGGATCTGTAATAGAGGCTCTGATGTTTTGTTTTGGCAGGATTCTTGGGATGGCCACCCTCCCATTCTTTCTAGTTTTCCTCAGCTTCAGCCTCTTTGCCATATTTTTTCTGAGGCCGGGTGGATTAAGGTGGAGCATTTTAAAACTGTCAAGCGTATTGGGCAGACGGTGGTGGCTTGCTGAAAGGACCCACAGGAGTGGCCCATGGGTGGATCTGATGAGGATCGTGTTGTTCTTTCTAGAGTTTTGGAGGCTCGGCTTTGTAGCTCCCTTAATGGGAGGGATGTTCTGGCTTGGAATCCTAGTCCTAAAGGTAAATTTACTGTTGCCCAAGGCTATGCTATGCTTGATAGGAACTTATATGGTCCTGCTGAGGTGCACTGGTGGAAGAGGGTTTGGGACAACTTCTCTTGGCCCAAATGCAATTTTTTCCTATGGTTGGTAGCTCAGAGGAAGTGCCTCACTTGGGAAAATCTTCGCAAACGTGGCTTTCAAGGACCCTCTATTTGCCTTCTTTGTTCTCACAGTGAGGAGTGTACCTCCCACTTGTTTTTTCTTTGCCCTTACTCCAGAGAGTTATGGCACAGATGGTGGGAGGCTTGGCATCATGGGTGTATTCATGCTACCTCCTTGATTGACTTTTGGGAAAGTTTGGGCAGACCTCCAGTGAAGACTCCTTTCCTTCAGGTGGCCTGGTCTATTGGGCCTATTTTCATTCTCTGGAACCTTTGGTTGGAGAGGAACCGTAGAGTTTTTTGTGGTTCCAATTTGGGAAATCTTCAATTGTGGAAGAAGATAATTAGCAGGCTTCAGGAGACGATTTTGGCTAAGTGCGACATGTCTGAAAATCTTGATCCTGGTGATCGTGATATTGTGCAGAATTTGGGCTTGGGGGTTAGTAACCAGGGTTGTTTTGCTGGCAGAAGGCCCCGTCAGGTTCGACAACGAGTTTGTCGTGATGGGAAGTGGATGCCTCCCCCGGTGGGGGTCCTAAAGATTAATACTGATGGTTCTTCTCGTGGGAACCCTGGCCATGCTGGTGTGGGGGGTATTGGTAGAGGTAATGATGGTGGTGTGGTTTTTGTCTTCTCTAGTTACAAAGGGCAGCAGTCTAATAATCTGATGGAGGCCCTGGCTATTAAGATTGTTGTTGAGCGTGGATGCTCTTTGGGCTGGAGGAGGATCATCTGTGAGTCGGATTCTCAGATTGTTGTGGATTTGTTGAACAATCAAAGGTTGGATGATGTTAGCTGGCAATTGGCTTCTGTGGGCAGACAGATTTTGAGTCTTTGCAGCTCCTTGGATTCTGTCTCCTTTTGTCATATCCCTAGAGAATGGAACAAAGTTGCCGACTGTCTTGCGAAGTGGGCCTATGAGAATGTGGATGGCTGGGATATCAGTGGAAAGGATGAGCTTTCTTCTAATTATCTTGAGACCCTTGAGAGGTTATTAGTGGAGGACATGAATAGGTAGTGTTGTGGCTGGTTGGTCTGGTGGTGTCCTGTTGTGGTGGGCCTT
Organism: Sequoia sempervirens; assembly: GCA_007258455.2. NCBI lineage: Eukaryota > Viridiplantae > Streptophyta > Pinopsida > Cupressales > Cupressaceae > Sequoia > Sequoia sempervirens. The sequence continues at coordinate 17,028 of VDFB02163328.1, forward strand.
TGGCCTTTGCTTTGTACTACGGTTCTGATTGAATAAAAATTTTACCCCTCTTTTTTAAAAAATATTTCTAAATCTATCAATATATTGAAAAATATTAAAATATTAAAAAAATTATTATAAAGATGGAAGATAAATTAGATTTGTTATATTCCTATTTAAATAATCTATTTAAATTATTTAAATAGAAGATTATATTTAAATAGATTGATCTATTTAAATTATTTAAATCTATCTATTAACGATGGAAGATAAAAATAGATTTGATATAATCCTATTTGAATAATCTATTTAAATTATTTAAATAGATTGATATATTTAAATGGATTAATTTTAAATATATTAATCTATTTAAATAATTTAAATATATTAATCTATTTGAATACTTAAATATATTAATCTATTTGAATGCTTAAATATATTAATCTATTTGAATACTTAAATATATTAATCTATGTGAATACTTAAATATATTAATCTATTTAGATAATTTAAATATATTAATCTATTTAGATAAATTAAATACATTAATCTATTTAAATATATCTAGATCTATCAATATATTGAAATATATGTCCCTAGGCAAGGGGAAACACTGAACTTCCACAAGCAAATAGGGGTGCAGAACAGATGGGGGAATCGGGTCAGGTTGAGTCGCCCATCTCGAAGGGTGTTGAGGAAGGAAGAAATATGGAAGTAGAAACAGTGACAAACTTGAATGGGGTTAAAACTCTGGAAGGAAGGGAGAAAACAGGCCCGTTAAAGTTGCAGGGAAAAGGGGTGCATTTTGGAGTGGTAAGAGGTCAGAATGGGCAAGCATTGATGGAAGATTTACAGGCACACAAGGTAGCATATGAAGCATGGCGAAAGGAGGAGGTTGATTTGGAAGAAGGTGAGCTTGTTGTGAATGGTAAATCCTTGGACTGGCAGAAGGAGGCGGCAAAGGTGGAGGACGGTTGGTAAATCGTCATGGGGAGGAAAGACAAGAGCCTCAAAAAGAGAAGTTTCTCTATGGTCCTTCGGTCTCAAACCAAGACAAAACCAAGCAAAAGGTCAAATTTGTAGTTTTGTTTTTAGGCCTCTCTTGAGTGCCCTAAGAGTGTTAAGGATTCTCTGTGGTGTTTGTTGTTCTTCCTTGGTAGGGGTGGAGTCCACCATTAAACACTTATGTGGTAGAGCCTGGTGGATCCTTTGTATTTCCTTTTTCAAATAAATAAAAATCTCATTATTACCAATCAAAAAATATATATATTGAAATATATTAAAAAATATTAATATATTTAATAAATTAATATATTAGAATTGAAGATATATTACTAAGGAATATATAATAACCAACAAAAAAATGAAGAACACTAAAAAAGAAATAAGGCCTTAAAAAACCACAAAGAGAGGAGGACCAAGCAAGTGAAGGTGATCACAAACCTAAAAGAAAGGACGGAAAAAAGAGCGTCGAGGGGGAGGAACGAGAAGACACGAAAGACAAGGGGAGAGGGGAGGGGAATAGGATGGAAGAAACAAAGGGATAAAGAGGAAGAAAAGAGGAACCAAACAAAAGCAAGAGACCTCAGAGCCCAAAAGAGGGGGGGAAGGGGAAAGACGGGGGAGGGGGAACACGATCACGGGAGTCAAGATCGAGGGAGAGGGGGTCAAGATCTAGGGGGATGGTGGTTTTTAAGGAAAGACAAAAGAGGCTTCCAAGAGAGACTTAAACTCCACCCTTCATCGCGGTTGAGGTTGTTGGGGTGATTGATGATTTGAATGGCTTCTTTGAGCTTCCTCTTGCAGAAGTTATCTTCAATGAACAAGATTTGAGTGTTTTCTAAACAAATATGGTGTTTGTTGAAGAGGAGTGTTCTGCTAGGGCTGATTTTGAAACACGTTCATGATTGATGTCAGCACCATGCTCTCTGATTCTTGTGTTGAATGCGCGACCCGTTTCACCAATGTACGGAGTGCCACAAGAGCAAACAACTTTGTAGACTCCTCAATTTTGATATATGTTTTTAGGGTCTTTGAGAGGTGGGATGCAAGTTCTTAGTGTCGAAAGGGGCTTGAAAGCACAACGCAAGCCTTTTTTAAGAAGTATTTTTGAGATTTTATGTGAAATTCCTTCCACAAGGGGCAAGGAGGCACTAGGGATACAGATAGGTTGGGAAGAGGAGTTGGATTTTGAAGAGATAGAAGAGAAGAAACAACCCTTGGAATGGTTGAGGGCTCTGGAGATTTGTTTATTGGTATAACCATTTAGCCTAAAGACCAGGCGAAGATGCTCCAACTCTTGGGTTAAGTTTTCTTCATTGCAGATACGACAGGCTCTTGTGGCAAGAGTTTTCAGAATTCCAAACTTTTGGCTAGGATGATGATGAGAAGAGGAGTGGAGGTATAAATCAGTGTGGGTTGATTTGTGAAAAATGCGACAACCAAGGGAGCCATCAGATTTGTTGAGGATTGATACGTATTAGGATGTTTTTGGCATTTTTTGCCCACAAGGACTTCAAAGTATATCAAATGGATGTTAAGTCAGCATTTCTGAATGGTGAATTAGAGGAAGAAGTGTACATGGAGCAACCTAAAGGGTTTCAGTTATCTGACAAACCGAACATGGTTTGTAAGTTGAAGAAGGCGTTGTATGGACTGAAGCAAGCTCCCAAACCTTGGTATGCAAGATTGGAAAAATACCTGAGAAAGCAAGGATTCAACAAAGGTTCTATTGACAGGAATCTTTATTTCAAATTGCAAGGTAGCAAAATTTTGATAGTAGTTATATATGTTGATGATATCATTTTTGGTGGAAATGAAGGCATGTGTAAAAATTTTGTTGAAGAGATGCAGAAAGAATTTGAGATGTTTATGATTGGTGAATTGAATTTCTTCCTTGGTCTACAAGTGAATCAAACTAACAAAGGGATATTTATTTCACAATCTAAGTGTGTAAAAGAACTATTGAAGAAGTTTGGGATGGATGATTCCAAATTGGTTTGTACTCTTACGGTAACCAGATGTAAATTGAGGAAAGATGATGAATCTGCTAAGACTAATTACAGCAAATATAGATCTATGATTGGCAGACTATTGTATCTTACTGCTACTAGACCAGATATTATGCATGCAGTATGCTTAGCTGTTAAATTCCAAGAAAATCCTAAAGAAGTACATGTTATAGTTGTAAAGAGGATATTTAAATATCTTAAAGATACACCGGATTATGGTATCCTAAGAGTGATGATTTCACCTTGAGTGCTTATACAGATGCTAATTGAGTCGGATGTGTAGATGATCGGAAGAGTACCAATGGTGGTGCTTTCTTTCTTGGTAGAAGATTAGTTTCATGGTTGAGTAAAAAGCAATACTCAGTTTCTTTATCCACTGCAAAGGTAGAATATATTGTTGCAGCATCCTATTGCACACAAGTTTTGTGGATGAAGCAAACTCTCAAAGACATTGGAGTGATATGTGATGAGCATGTTCCTATTTTCTATGACAACACAAGTGCAATAAACATTTCAAAGAACCCAGTAATGCATTCAAGAACAAAACACAGATCTATCAAGTATCATTTCCTGAGAGAAAAAGTGTTGGAGAATGAAGTCAAATTGGAGTATGTGACAACAAAGGAACAAATTGCAAACATATTTACTAAGGCTCTTTTGAAGGATACTTTTGAGCATCTTAGGGAGAGGTTGGGGGTCATTGGCCCTCCGAACTAAGTGCACATGAAGGTGCATCAGTTCAGTGAATTCATAGATTCCTTATTTATTTGGACTGATAAATGGGTCTACTCTGCAAGAGGAGTAGAAAAGGTTTCCATTGTTGCAGTATGAGTGTACTCCTAGGGGGGAGTAATCAAAGTCGTTGATATTTTCCATTGATGTCAAAGGGGGAGAGAAAGTCATGTGAAAAATAGTTGTAGAAGAAGAGAAGGTGTTCTCCTAGGATATTATGTAAAAAAATTGTCTTTGATGGTTTTTCACATCATGTGTTACCATCAATGACAAAGGGGAAGATTGTTGCAAGTATGAGCAAGTTTTGGTGGTGTTGTCATTGATGTCAACACAGTTCAATATGTTGCAGATTTTACATGTATAGTTGAGATGCTGCTAAGATGTGAGTACATGGAGCTATCTTTATGGTGTTGCAAATGTGTTGGTTTGATGAGTTTCCTAGTGCTTTTGAGAAAATTAATAAAGAAGAGAATTCAGAGTGATGAATGTGTTTAGAATGTGCTCCACATTTCTTCTATGTTGATCCTATACTTTTACAAATCTGGAAGTTTGATAATGGTGATCTAGTGGTGATATCTCTTGAGTTTTAGCTTTTGGTTTCTTGGTACGTGAAAATTACGTTCACCGATATGTGAACGATTCTAGCAGAGTTGGTCTCCTGTGGACTAGGAGAAATGTTTTTGCTCCACAATTTTTCGTTGTTTCATTTCAGATCTTATGGATCTGGGATATGTCTTGTGAAGGTCTTTTCTATGCTCTAGCAAAGATGTTTGAAGTTTGGTGGTCCAAAAGTCATGTTTCAGTGTTTTAGTATGAGTTTGTACAGTCTAGAAGGATTGGTGAAAGGTGTTCAGTGTTTGAAGTTTGTTGTTTTGTTGTGGATGTATCTAGAAGAATCTAAGATGTATTCTCATGCATAAGGAAGCGTGTTGTGAAGCCTATGTGTCGTCTTCTTGTTGGGAAGTGTGTACATCAATGTTCATTTGTGTTTTCATTAGCTTTGGCTGACCTGGTGTTTACATTTCATTCGAAGAATAAAATTTAATTAAGAAAGCATGTGGTTGATTCAAGATGTTATTTTTGATCTTGAAAAATATTTTTATTGGTCCACTCTCATTCCTTTTCACAACGGGAATGTTGAGTTGCCGACCTAATTTGAATTTATGGAATAAGGTATTTGTGGCCGACCTTGGAGAAAGTTTCTAAGGTTGAGGATGGTATAAAAGCAAGTTGAATTGTGAAGAGTTGTATGACAGTGTGATGTAAAGTGACGAAAGTGGGCCACAAATCATAAGAGCAGAAGTGTGTGTGTGAGTGAGTTGTGATAGCAGTTCTTCATTGTGTTGGATTCCTGAAGGCAGTGAGCTAAAGGTTTCTACAATTTTGTGGATGTGTGTTAATTATTGTAGTGGATCTTTTGTTCTCTCTTGTATTTGTTGGTAGCAAGCCTCCATGTTCGACAGTGAGTCCTTTTTGTAGGCAGTGAGCCTTTGTACTTAGATAGTGAGTCCTCTTTTGGGTAGTGAGCCTTTGTATTCAATTTTATAATCTTTTATATTGTGAGTTAACCCTCACCATGGTTTTTCCCTTATTGGATTTTCCATGTAAAAATCAGGTGTTCATTGTGTTGATTTACTTTTTGTTATTTGTGTTTCACAAAGCATCACTTAATAACAAGAGCTGGTTTATGGAATTAACAAGGGGAGTTTGAAGTTTAGAGTTTTAAAATTTTGTGACAATGATTCACCCCTCCCCTCCCTCCCCGCTCTCAGTTTTCTTGCACTTGTTTAAGAGGAAGCTTGTTGGAAGATATTTCCATTTGGAGGGAAATATTTGAATTTGAATTGGAGGAATATTCATTTGCAAGTGGGAGAAGTTGGAAGAATTAGAAGATATTAGTCAATTAAATAATTATGATATTATTTAATTGTGCAAGATGAGAGAATTTAGGATTTTAATTAAAAAATTAGCTCATTTAATTGAAAGGGTGGGATTAATGACATTTAATCAAATAATTTGTATTATTTAATCAAACACGATGAAAATTAGCATGAAAGGGTTGAATTAGCCAAATAATGTTGATTATCCAATTAATAGAAGAAAATGATGAATTTAATTAAACAATTAGGATTATTTAATTAAATAGACAAAAGTGGTTGAATCAAGACAAAAGTGGTGTTAGTAAATCAAACTAAATGTGTGATATATTGACCAGGACAATTTAAAGTGTCTACATTTTATGCCTCTTTGAAGCAAGGTACCTATTGCATCACTTCAAAGAACTGATGCTTCTCTTATCAACATTGCTGCTCGGATCAAAAAAATTAAAAACTCTAATTTTTCTAGATGCCCCACTGTGCCCTAGTGGAAGGAATGAATGCTAGTATATTTCCCCCTCGAGATATCAACTAATTATTCAGTTGAAATCACGATAAGATTACAAGAGGATTTTTGTTGATTGGAGCATGAAAGATACTTCTTTAGAAAGATTTAATATTTGATGTAGACAGATTTTATGATGTATAGACAGTCATCGACCATGGGTAGCCTCATGTATATTTTGATATATATGGCACAAATTTTATACTTGGATAGAAATTTTAGTAAAGATAGAAGAAGTAGAAGAATAAGATGCATGGAAATAGAAGAATGAAATGGATAGTGATTAACCATTGTTTTTGAGATTGATTCAAAAGTCCAACAAGCCTATGATTATTCAAAAATTTATTAGATATGGTGATGAGAAAGATGATACTGATTTGCTTTGGGGTTAGGATAAAATTCATCATGTCCTTCCTTATTGTTGATATAGCAAATAGGCATGATACATCAAGGTATTGAAAACTAGGATGGCGTTGTATCTAATGCAATGGACTTTGACTCTACAAACATATAGGAGTTTCCCTGTTCATACCTAACATACAAAAACCTTGTTTGACCATGTGAAAGAATGAGCCCTCAAAGTAAGGAGACTAATACACAAAATGTATGAAGAACCTAACATGTCCTAGCCATTGTTTTACTTGAGACTATCCTAGCACACACAAGATAAGTATTCATCGAGGTCATATTACAAGAACATCCAACAAACACAACAAATGAAAGCAATGATAAAGGCTCCTTTCCTTCCCCTCTAAATCATTTTTATAGACATCATCAAGAGGTCCTTGGAATGGGTAAATAAGATAAATCATAAGAAAAGATCAAAATGAATAAACAGTTAATGTTATTCATATCTCTTGCCAAAAAGATGTGATGTTTTGAGGATAAGTATCCAAAGTGATATCCAAAATGATGCCCATTGTTGGAATGATATATCTTAGGACGTTCATTGTATAGGATGATGATGGGTTGATAGGTTGTTTTGAAAGGTCATTGATATAAGGTTTGATTGACATGTTTGATAATGATTAAGAGTTTGATTTTTTACATTTAAAGGTCTCGCTTTTGATTGATTGTTGTAGTTGTTTCTATTTATTTCGTCAAAGGGTGAGGATGATGATTAATTTATTATGGGTAAAAGTTTGTCACATGTGAATTGAAATAGGATTGATGGGATTTTTTTCAAAATATTTTAATGTTTTTGATGATTTGAAATGTTTTGAAGCTGTTTTGGATTTTGGGTTATTTGAGATTGTTTAGGATGTTTAAAAAATATTTGATGTCGTTTAGGGTTTTTTTAGGGGGATTTTTAGAATGTTTAGAGTTTTCAAAGGTTTATACCAAGACCAAGACCAAAGGGGACTAACCTAATGCCTTGGGGGCTCATCGATGATGGCCTTGCCTATGTAAGCATACAGACAACATAGTTTGACAAGTATTTTTTTGACTTTTTGATATTTTAGACTTGTTTAGGGGTTTTGATGTGATTTGGATGTTTTGGGTTTTTTGGACAATGTCAACAATTTGGTGTGGATATGTAATGATACCGATGATTTTTTGGGGATGTTGTTGAAAACCAAGCTAGAAATGATTGATCTAATTGATTGATTGATTGATAATGATAACATTGTTGAGGATACACAGCAATGCAAGGATAGTGTCGAACAACACAAGGATTGGAAATGATATATCCTAAGATTATTATGGATTGATCAAGGATAAGATTGATCAAGATTTTGAAGCGAGGTTTGGAACAAAGTTTTTTTGAATGATTTGATGTGACATTGAAGTGCAAGTTAGATGCAACTGATATTGATTGCTTAGATTGATGTTTGATGAAAGATATGGCTAATAAGGAACATCTTCGTGTCAATATGTGCTATGGGCTAGTGATTTGGATTTTGTCTTAGAAATGTTTTAACTAATTTGATTTCATGTTAACAAATGTTTGGATCATCACATGAGTTGGAGGATATAGATCAAGATTTATTATTGAAGCAAGATATAAGTATCTACCCCTAGTGTCTAGCAATGTATGGAATGCCATGGGTGGATGCTTGGATAGATGGTGGATGGATGGAAATAGGAAGGATGCCAAGGATTATCTTGCGATCGGATAATGATCAATTAAATTATAAATCTAAATGAGATTGCTTACACAAGCAAATTACCTTTCAAAATATGAAATATTAAATGAATATCAATAGAAAGAAATTAAACAAGTGAAAACCTCAATCCCATTGTGGGATTAGTGTTGATTCTATGTGGAAGGATCATCTCTTTCCTAACCCCATTGATGCAAAGCTTGAAGTTGATAGATTGATGAATATTGATGAAGATTGAACCACAATTTCTCACAATTGCTCACAATTGATGAATGACAATATGAAATTGTGTAGCATAAGTTTTCTCAAATGATTGTGGATAATTTACTCATAGAATGAGGGCTATTTATAGGCCAATTGAGTGATTGAAGGGCCAAGATTGATTTGGTTAATCAATGGATGGAAATGAATGAGAGGGAATGCCATGGATCAAGGATTCCAATTGATGGAGGAGATTGAATATTGGCATGGATCAATGATTATAATGAAGGCCTCAAATTCAATTAGAATGTGCAAATCCCTTGATTTTAGGAATAATGTTGGAAGCTTGTTGGAAGATATTTCTATATGGATGGAAATATTTGAATTCAAATTGGAGGAATATTCTTGAGAATATTCCTTTGCAAGTGGGAAAAGTTGGAGGAATTAGAAGATATTAGTCAATTAAATAATTAAGATATTATTTAATTGTGAGAGAATTTAGGATTTTAATTAAACAATTAGCTCATTTAATTAACAAGGGGAATTAATGACAATTGAATAATTAAGATTATTTAATCAAATGTATGGACTTAGGAGATTTAATTAAATAATTTGCATTATTTAATCAAATACGATGAAAATTAGTATGAAAGAGGTAAAGTAGCCAGATAATGTTGATTATTCAATTAAAAGAATAAAATGATAAATTTAATTAAACAATTAAGATTATTTAATTAAATAAACGAAAGTGGTCGAATTAGGATGAAAACTTGGTGTTAGTAAATTGAATTAAATATGTGATATTGATCAAGACAATTTTAAGTGTCTACAACTTTCAATACTTTCCATTCCTCAATTAAAAAGTAACAAACACTAATTCCACACATAATTTATAAAGAACATAGCAAAGAATTGAAAGGAAGCATACCTAAAAATTCCCCTCCAAAATATATTCTTCTCGACTTATTGTGGTATATTACAAAGATAAAGGTATTTAATTTGTAATAAACACACGTGGCCATAGGGATAAGGGTAAGTATAGAATTAAACACAAACTAGAAAATTTGAACCTACTTTATGTTTGTATTCAAGGGTGTGAAGTAGTAAATTCCTTCACCACTAAATATATTATAAAACAAATTGTACATGATGGTGTTCATGTACCCCAAGCTCAATGAAATGCACTCTTAATTCTCTAGAATGAATTTGTAACTTAAATTTTTTTGAGCCATCCAATGTTAATAGTGGGCTTGGCATTCTAGTCAAAGGCATACATTTTGTATTTAAAACATAACTCTTTAAAACGTGTTTAACAAAGATCAAGTCTATAGTCAATCAATGCATAAAAGAAATTTTTAGTCATTAATTAATTAATATAATTATGTGTGAACTCATTCATTTAGGGGAAATGTCTATTAATTTAATTATTATGTCATGATATTTATATTAAAATCAAACTCTAAACACCAATTCATTAGACAAATATTTATATTTTATTAAATATGTACTTCTCAATTCACATAATGACATCTCAAAAAAATTAACCAATTATATTTTTAATTTTCAAATTAACTCATAAAATAAATATTACCAATATTAATAAAATATATATATTTTTTAATTAGTTAAAACATATCTTATTTAATAACCAAATAAAATCCTTTGAAACTATTAATTCCTATAATATCAAAGGACAAATAAAATCCAAGTAGGTGCTTTATTGAGTACTTACTAAATTAATATTTTGTATATTAATGTATGGGAACCACTTTAATTTACTTTTGCTAGCAATTTTAAAGATATTATTAGATATTACATATATATGTAGTTGGATTAGAATTTAAAATATGATAATATTGATATGGTTATAATTTTTATTTTATTTTTGTCAATGAGAATGGTTAATATTTAACAAATTTTGGTAAAATAAAAAATGGTATAAAGGAAAATAATTTGTAAGGGCATTTAAACATATAGGATAGACTATGTCTTCTTGATAGTTTGATAAATTGGATAAATTCTCATCTTAAAATTGAATTTTTAAATAGATATTTTTACATTTTTTTATAAAACAATAATATCATAATTGTGTCAAATTTATTGTGTGCATATTACAACTTATATGTCAAATTAAAAACTTTAAGACATAGGTAGTCTTGGTTATGAGTACTAGATGGAAAATGAACAGAGCAATTGATTGGAATACAAGTACATCATTTAGACTCATTAGATAGAATATTTTGGCTCTTATTCACAAATATAGATATATTAATTAAAGAATTAAAATAATATAAATAAAATATATCAAAGAGAAATATATATGAAATTTATAGAAAAATGTTGAGTTTTTAAATTTTCAATAAAATGTTTTAGTTATTTTCATAAGTTCAATATATACATATAGATTTTGTGGACTATCGATTATGTTTTTCTTTTAGTGATTAGAAAACAAAGTCATTAAATAGCAGCCATAAATCAAGAGGAAAATAATATATGATAAATTCATATTAACTCTAACTCAAAGGTATACCCTATATCCTTGATTGGATATCCCACGCATGTCCCTCCTCTAATACACACCCCTCTCCCCCTTGATTTGTCATGCAAGAGAATCTCTAGTGCTAAAATCCTAAATTATAATAATTATAAAGTATGCTTAGCTAATTGGAGAACCAACATACCCTCACATTTTCTTAATCAGATTGGTACATTACAAATGATGCGTATATTTAATCATTATTTAACGCCTTCCTCGAACTATTATGTTAAGTATTTTACTTTTGTACTTTTGGGTAAAAAAATATCACATAGTAAGATTGAAAAATATTTTTGACACATTCTCTTCCCTCGTCTTCAATTGTTGATCATACTCTAATCTCGTATCAATTTTGGAGAAAACAAATGTCCCTCATTAGAGAATAATATTTCCTATTTTTGAAAGTTGTGTTCAACATCTAAGAATTAATACATAAGTTAAAGGTGTTATCAATCTTCTTAATAAAGAAAATAAATTATCCCAATAGAGATATGCTAGACCTAATCAAACTCTTAGCATATCTTACAACTACTTTTCCACTTCAATGAATTCATTGTTGATCCTCTAATAAGGAGCTATTGACTAAGATATAATTTTGGATAAAATACCTATGAATAAGTGAAATACTTACAGCTCCACAAGAAAAAACCTAATATTAAAAAAGGGTAGTCCCTTAAGGTTAGCTCATCTTCAACACCAACTTGACCAATGTACACTACAAAGAAGATGCAACCTTTTTCCAAGCCTTCTTGAGTTGCATTGCCAACCCATGTCATGAACTTTATTGTTGCACACATTGCACTTGAATAGACTAACCATGATCCTTAACAAAAATGAAATAGTGCAAAAATGCATCTTATACCTATGTTGGAATATCTAATTGGCACTTGGAATATGTGATCCTAATAGAGCTACATACAATTTCACTACATCTTTAAACTAGAAAACTCTAAGCCTATCAAAAACACACTTATCCATCCTCATTTTAGTTTTATTTCTTTACTACATTGTCCATGCATCCCTCATGTATCCAACTCTCTTTATTATCTTGTTTGAAATTTTAATAAATGTTAAGCCCTTGAAGCTCTAAAGTTAACAAGGAAAAAATCTAGAAGTCCAAACAACACCCTCAAGGTCTCAAATGGTGCTTCCCTATGCTCATTTATTAGTTTTTTACCACAATTCCTTATTTGGAATTTTGGTTGTCCCAATTGAAGTGGTTGGTTTTGATTTGCACTTTGTACATGCTATGAATAAATCTTAGCTAAAAATAGCTGCAAAAGCCTTTTGTTGAGTACCATACTTTGAGGCTCTATAGCATTCAATTCTTATTAGTATGTTGGCTTTCTCATTACTACCTCGAACATTATTATTTAAAAATTTTATTCTTAAATGAGAAGGGTATCTTATACTACCCCTTGTTTTTTCATTATACTCCTTTTAATACTACCTATATGCCAAAATTGACTTTTCAAAGACCTATTTTATGTAGGAAGGTTTATGGATGTCCAAATTTTCTTTAATTGGGGGACTAAGCCCCAATATGAACTTACCTATTCAAAACTACCCATCCTTTGAACATTCATGGAAATATTTTAGAAGCATGGAAAACTCTCCCAATATTGGGTCCCTATCATGTCCCCCTACTTGACATTGTACAACTCTCAACAAAGGATAATTGTGGGTGTCACCATTGTTTGAGAAATAAGATAAACCACTCTCAAGTAGCATTCTCTAGAGCCAATCCTAAATCATCTATCTAGTTATCCCACCAAGAAGGTGACTTCCTAAATAATTGGTATAGCTCATAGACTTCCTTTGTTTTTTATGAAGGTCACAAAGCTCAAAATACTTATCATTTTGATGATCCATGGTACAAAAAATCCCCTAACACTATATTATTAAAACTTAAGAAAGTTATCTTTTTTAGATCCTTTAATGTTTTGGCTTAAGAGAGCATTCTTATCAAACCTAGAACAAGTAACATTATCTTACTAGTTATCGAGATTCAAGTTATCACATTCTATTTCAATCTCATTCCCTACTAGATAAAATCCCCTATTCTAGTTCCTCTTCTAGCTCTACTTCATGTTGGGCATCTAATTTGTTTAACCTCTACTCTAGAGCATTCTTATGGTCTCAATTATCATTCACCAAGATAAGGATTTGGTCTAGAGTCCTCTATTGATTTTCTTTTAAGTTATGAATGATGTTGACATTGTAGTTGGATTCTACTACCACAACCAACCCCAAGACCTGAAGAGAATATCATATTTTTTAGGTGAACAAATCAACTTCTAAGATAGTAGAGTTCAAACTTCCAAATTGAACCTCAAGGTTGTCATTCAACTTAACTTGAAGACAAAACCTTACAAGAATGCCCATGCCTAGTTAGAAGCTTTTAAATAATTGACCTAACAAAAAGAACTTATTAATTTCCATAAGTTATATAACATTCATGAAGTATAAAATTAATAATGCCATTGTTTATGGGTTCATTGATCAAGATATTTAGATAAAAATATTCCTTATATGTCTAAATATAGTCACAAGGTTGAACTCTTTAAGGTCTTGTTAAATTTTACAAATTAGTATGCCTTCTAAAATTAGCCATTCATAAAGTAGCATTTATTTCACTTGAGTACCTCTAACAAAAATGAGATTTGAGAGTTGATTGATAATCTACAAGATTACCATATTGCAATCTCATTCATGACCATATAATTTTACTAAGAGTTTCCCCTCGTATCATTAGTGCATAATTTGTATACCCCTTGGTGTAATTATCAACTTAGGATAAATTCTTCATGTTTATGGTTGGGTTTCTAACACTTAAGCCAAATTTCAAAGCATTTTTTAACCAAATCCAAAGGCATTAAGATTTGTAGTATCATTAAGTTTTGATCACTAATTATGTATGTGGGTGAATATCCATTCACTTAAATGTTGTAAAAATAATTGGTCATGTAAAAGATGGATATCCATATACCAAGGCTAAGTTTAATCATCATAAGTTTCCACAATGCATCAAATCTCAATGGACATGTAATCCTATAGCTTATTTATAATCATAATTTTAAACCCATGAAATGGATTGATGACAATATAAATTTCTTACCCTAAATTGAAAGTATATTATCACTAATTTTATTTTTTTTAGTCTTGAAGAACATCTCCTTTCACATTTCTCAAACGTCTTATAATTGTTCAAATTGAAGCTTAGCTTCACCAAGTCAAGAGGAACACATAACCCTTAACTGCACTATTACACTTTATTAGTTGCGTAGTAACTTGTCCCTACTTATTACACATTCTACCTAATTTACAAGTGTAGACTTCACAAGCTTAACCCTTAACTCTTAACTCATTTGAGCCAAGTGTAGACTTTACAAGCTTGGAGGGTTTTGATTCTAGGTGTAGAGGATCAAAATTTCTTGCACCTTTGAAATTAAAACTTGCACATAGAATTTTTTTGAAGATAGTCTCACTTATAATTTAAATACAACCTAATTCACAAGATCAATATATTTACATTATTAATTAACTTTTAAACAATGTATCCTACACGTATGATGACAATCTTTTTAAAATGTTAACTCTTGCAATTGAAGAAAGTCTATTTTATAACAACTAAATCAACCAATGGTGTGCAAATGATTGTCAAATAAATAGTGTTCATATGCTTTGATTTTAAGTTGCAATAGTGACAACACTTCACAACTCTTAATAAAAATATTAATCCATTACAAATGAGTAGCATCCTTAAAACATGTGGTTGATTATGCTACTTGTATAATCTTAACCTACAATGTTATATACAAAAATCTATCACTTCCAATTTCTTATGGTCCATGTTAATTTGAAAAGGATTATGATTAAAACTTCATAAACCCAACTAAGAGTTAATCAAAATTAAAATCATAAAATGAATAGCTATAAAGGTATAATAGCAATTTGGTCATTTATTAACCAATAATTTTGTAGGTGAATTGCTACAATTTAAATGAAAAAGCAAGAAAAATACATCTTCTCATTATAAATCAATTGTATGTCCTTTATGTTTGAAACAACAAACCTTAATCTTTTATGAAGAGATACTAATCTAATTTTAGAATTAAATGAAGAAAAAATGGTAACCAATTAATTAAAAAGAAAGAATTGCAACGAGAAAAGTAGCTCAAGCAAGCATGGGAATATGGTTGATAATACAGCCATATTGACATTTATTTATCTAAAGAAATTATTTTAGCTAAAAGAAGAGGAAGCCAAATTATTGCCACCCACAACTAGTTTTCCATGTTCAAGGCTCTAAGATAAAATTTGAATTTGGGTCAGGTTTGCTATTGCTTGTTATTCTTTGTTTTTTCACATCATTTTATTTCAATTCAAGCATAAGTTTAGTCAACTACAATATTCACTTAACAGGTCAAAGATCGCCAAAATCCCTGATACATCATAGCATTGTTTCTACTTTTGAATGTACACCATCATAGTAAATTGCAGAATTCAACTTATGATTCGAGCCGCTTTGTCTTGCACAACATTGAATTTATTTCTGTAATTGATAAATGGCATTTACATATTACTCCTTATACAAATTTAGTACGATCACTATTCTCAATTTTCTTCTTCCAAGGATATTTTGAAGGAAAAAATCATTCAAATGTCTTGTTCAAAAAAGTTATTCACATTCAAGGATCCTTCATCTTGCATAGACGGACTTGGTTTGACACATTGTCTTTAATCCCACCATCATAAAATAAATTTGCCTTCTTCCTTATGATTTGATGTTGGCATACATCATGAGTCTAATGATGCATTCGGAGTCACAAGTGCAAAGAAAAGCTTTTAAGATTTTCAATTTGTGTCAATGTTGTTCAAATCAACAAAAATAACCCTAGAGTGTAGTTTAGACATGGAAATAAACAAATTCACACCATCAAATTAGCCTAAAGGTATTTAACAGCATACAAGGAAACAATAAACCCCATTGGTGATCACGCTGATAGTAGTCATAGTGATCAGGGTAATGGTAACTAAAAGTAGCTTACAACAGAGTTGCTAATACTTGTTCGAAAAGGACATTTGGAACAAAGCCACAAACATTGACGTTCATGCTCAACCCCCGTATTACTTGTTGGAGTGAGTTAACCATTATTTGACTATTAATTAATCATTAGATTTTTTTATTTTAATTACTTAAGCTAAACTTAGAAATTGTTTTTTTAATAATCAAATTGAACTAAATATAGGACAAGTTGTCTCATTGTATGAGCACAATCTAATCAAATCTTCATCTAGGGTTTGTTTTTTTATGTTTTTATAAGCATTCTTGTTAATTGTAATATTCATTCAGATTATTTGCATCAATACATTTTTTAAGTTATTGAGTACAATCTTGTTTTTATCTTTTTTATTGTGATAAATAATTGCTTGCATATGATATATGGATGTTGTGGGTTGAATCAACAATTTCTTCATAGTATTAGAACTTCAAATCTGCAACCCCCTATCCAATTTTTGAGAGATCAAATCTTGAGCAATTTTCTAGTGCATCTTGGAGCAAAATCAACCTCACCATCACAATCAAGAGGTCAAAGAAATGAATTTTGACATAAAATTTGTCCACTTTTGGTGGCAGGGGTTTTGGAGGCAAAAAAATTGCCCAAAGACACTCCCCTGTACAGCATCATATGGCACAATTTACAGAAAAAAATTTAAAAAAACATATATTAGCACTCCACCTTTGTAAGCAGTGTCCTGCTTGTGGAGCGGTACCCACAAGTGGCGCCGCCAAGACACCGCTGCTTCAAAACCTACCCGTAGACTTTCAACACCTAAGGGCTTTAATATAACCACTCGCAATCTCATCTATGACCTATCACCTACGCCAGCTCCATCAATCACATCAAGCACCTGGTCACATGATGACCAAGGGCCCCATCGAAGCCCCTTGCACCTAGCTCCCTAGTTGCACATGTGGGTTTTTTTTTTATGCTTTTATAGACATGCACCTTCATTGTAACATTCATTCAAGTTATTACATCAATACAATTCTCAACTTATTGAAGACAATCTCACTTCTAATCTTCCCTATTGTGATAAGTAATTGCTTTTTCTGAGGTTAGTAGGTTGATTCAACTTCTTCATTACTTACATGAATAGTGCTAGCCTTAAATTATTAATCAAGAGATACTATCAACAATTGTCATCCAAAAAATCAAGTCGCAAACACAACAAAACATACCAAACGTATCCAACAAAGTTGAAAATAAATCAAGAGACATCTATAAACTTCAATTCTAAAAATACAGAAGGAATCTTTTGCATCTCACCAACTCAGGCGCTTGACAACAAGAAGCATACACATAACAGATACCAACCTGCTTTATAAGCAAACAATTAGGCAAACTAAGCAATTATACAGAAAAGGGCTTATTCATACTTTTTGAGTGACCACATTCGTTAGTCTGATTTGCCATTTCACCACAGCTTTACTTTTTCTAAAAGAGAGGCATTCCAATGTACAAACACGTTAATAAAGAGGTTATCTACAGCTACCATGATAAAAATGGCCGTTGAATAGTTGACTCTGTTTCAATATTTAATGACTGAATGTAGTGAAACAAATTGATACAAAAACTAATAGATAGTGTAATCGAAGACCAGAAACATAATCCTAACAATTGAAAAATCTTTTACAAAACCATCACTAAGATGGATTGTAACTATCACCATTACCATAATTATACACCAAACATTGTAGTAAATTAATAAAAATGTACACCTGCCACTACGAATTTTTTATCAGAAAATAAATCCAATCTGCTGCAGATGATAAATGCAACAATTACGCTCAGCAACATTAAAAAAAAAAAAATTTAAAAAGTACGTTAGCCATAAAAAAATATATGAGCAGGAAGAGTTACCATAGCTTAAAGCTTACAGCAATTCTATCATATATGTTTATCTCAAAAAAACCAGAAATGGAACTATACATAATGTCTAGAACTCAAGGGTAGCATCAAAAGAAAATTTTACGTTACCATAATATGCATTCAATTAACTTTGGACCCTCGTGGAAAGCATGAATATGTGACAATAGAAAGATCGAAAAGACACTAAATGTAAAACAGTATCCATAAAAAGATGACAATATCAACCAAGAATATATGCATGAAGATTCATAAGCAACATAAATATTCCTTGTACCACGGAAGTCTTACAATGCCCACAAGGGTGCATCATAGCACAATGGCCATTTCTCTCAATGTCCACCGCAATGCTGATGCCAATTTATAATTGACCTTTTGCTATCAGCATCAACCATGAAAAACTGCTACAATATATATGACCAAAAGTGGTTTCATATCTATAAACGGCTTAAAGGATCAATTTGCTTACAATTGATTGAATGCAAGTGGTTTCATATCCTAAAACGGCTTAGAAGGTCAACCCGCTCACAATTAATTGAATGCAAGTTTTTTCATATCCTAAAAAGGATTTAAAGGCCAATCTGCTCAAAATTATTTAAATGCAGATCGAACAAGTCGTCACTTTAGGTAACTCCTATTTGTAGTAACCCGTAGCATCTTACCCAGCTCAAAAAATTGAAGATACAGTTATATTACAAAATCAGCATGGCAGAACTGTCAAAAAGAAATAAAATTCAAATTAACAGCTGAAACTCACAAATTAGTTTCACCTCCTCTGCTTTCCCTGTTGCATGCAAAAAAAGATAGTTCAATAAATCATACTCAAGCTTTGTAGATAGATTAAAGTCATTCAAGAAAGCAATTTTAGGGACAGAAATCTTCAGATATGCATACAGAAGCAAGAAAGTCATCCATGCTTGCTTGTTTTCTCCTCTTGGCAGACATGCCACCAGTACTGGATGCAGGCTCAATAGCAAACATCTTTGGAGGAGGTCTTTTTGAAGGTGTTGTGTTCTGAAATCAAACATTCTCATCAATGACTAACTTTCAACATTAAATGCTGTTTAATTTTACAGAGCCCAACATTTTCAAGTACTTTCCATTTGCCTCAACCATGTCAATGCATGGAAAAAGAGAATGAACATGTTACTACAGGCATTAAAAAAATTGGATTATGTATAAATTATTTAAAATATAGTGATAGACAAGCAAATAAATAACTTCTAAAACTTATCCTGCACCTTGGCAAGTTTCTTATCCTTGCGGGCCTGACGCTCCCTTTCATCTACTTCCTGGTTTTCCTTTTCAACTAATCGTATGAGTGTATCACAACGCCTTGCAAGTTCAGCAGCAGTGCGAGATTTAACAAACCAGTCAAAACGAAAAAGGGGTGACATACGAAATGCAGCCTTCAACTCATCCCAGTTTCCATAGCCAAGCTTATGGACCATGCACAACTGCAAATGGAAAACAACAATTTAGATAGTGGTAAAGAGTTCCCCTTTAGTACAATTTATAATCTAGACCTAATTCTGTCTCAATGGGTAAAAGTTAAAATTACAATTTTGTCAGTTCAAGCCAACTGTTTCTTGC
>VDFB02163330.1:0-13407 GCA_007258455.2 Sequoia sempervirens
TCATTCATATCATTTTCGGGGAGACAGCCATCGCAGGTTACTCACCTTACAAATATGTCAACACTTTCGATGAAGCAACGAGGAGCGTATGGAACCCTACCGTGATCATACTCGGTGAGGACATGCCGCATCGACATAGCATCCTTCGTCAGAGTCTCATCGCTCAGGACAGTGACACAGTCAACAATCTCATTGAGGGGTTGATTGCTCGAGATCACACACAGTGAACTTCAGTTCCCACTTCTCAGAATAGACTTCACACACACGAGTTGAACTGGATGTTACCCTTTTCAGTTAACTCGGGGTTGTCATCACATGCATACCTATTCTGAGAATCGCCTTGTTCACTTGGAGTTGTATTTAGGGTTTTCGTTAACTGATGATAGTCTTCCAGTTAACTTGTTTTAATAAGGACGTGCATGCTCGCACAATTGTCCATTTTTAGATTAGATGTTTCAGTTAAACTGAGGGTAGTTGCCCAGTTAACTGTATAGTTTGCTTAATTAGGGTTGGGCGCATTGCTTGCATGCATTGCAGGAACTATAGATAACACAAGGTGATTTTAGGGTTCCCTACACCTTGATGTATATAA
The DNA here is from genome assembly GCA_007258455.2 of Sequoia sempervirens. Lineage (NCBI taxonomy): Eukaryota > Viridiplantae > Streptophyta > Pinopsida > Cupressales > Cupressaceae > Sequoia > Sequoia sempervirens. The sequence continues at coordinate 593 of VDFB02163330.1, forward strand.
ATAAGAGCTTACGCTCATTTGTAAATAACTTTTGCTTGAGAGAGGAATATATGCTGTGCCCACCTTGCCCTCAATATTACTCTTTTTCGTATTTGTTCATGTGTCTTCACTATTGCAATTGATTGTTATACCACCTAGGGTTTCGAAAGATTGTGATGCTGAATTCTTTCCATAGATTAGATATATCTGTTTGAACATCTTTGTCATTGAAATCAATTGTTATACCACCTAGGGTTCCAAAAGATTAAAGTGATAAGGCTGTTTTGTGTTAATTTACTGTTGTGATCGATCGTTATACCACCTAGGGTTTCGAGAAGTTGCAGCAATAAATCTGTTTTTGTGAATCTTTATCAATATAATTGAAGGTTATACCACCTAGGGTTTCGTGAGATTATAAAGATAAAGGCTGTTTTGTGAAGGCTTTGCTGATTCGATCAAGTGTTATACCACCTAGGGTTTCATAAGATCGTCTTGGTAAATTCTTAAAACTGTTGTGCCCAATAAGTTGGTTTAGATTGAGATGATAGTTGTGCCCACCTTGCCTTCAAGTAGAGAGTCTAAACCCGCTTATCGTCAGATAGTCAAACCTTGCTCCGTTTCCTCTTGCTCTGTTTTCCTGAGGAGATTGGATAGATATAAGTTGTAGTTTAGCTGATTTGCGAAACCAGAGAAAACTCAGCTGCAACGTAGAAGTTCTTTCAAGAAAGTCTTGTGCCTCTAGCAGCTGAAACAAAAAGACAGGAAGTAGTTTTAGCTTATTTTTCTTTACAAAGCATATTTGTCAAAGAACATCGAGGGAGCTTCCCCTCAATAATTCGAAGAGCACTCATTGCGTAGTGTGCATAGGCTGTTCATAACAACTTGTACTCCAGAGGTGTTAGTTGTTACACCAACACTTTCTACCACAGATCCACATCCGCTTCAAGCTTAAAGTAACAAAATTGCACTATCTCCATTAGTTAAATGTGTTTAAGAAATTATCAAATCCCAAAACCCAGTGATGCAAAATTTCAGGTTTATGCTTCCAATATTTAAGTACCTCTTTTCACAGTTTCAGAATTTCTCCAAAGCTTTCTGAAAATATGCTTTGTGTCAATAGCCCCCCTCCAAAACCACTTGCAGCTAACCACCAGCATTTGAAAACTTACCCTCATTTTTTAGCATATTTGTCATCAAATTGTACAGAGTATCCAAAGTTTTCTGAAGATAATCAATCCAATTCAACAGCACAGTAGCCTCTTGAATCACAAGATCCTTCCATCTTCTTAGGCAGCCCCTTGCTATTTTCAGTAAAATCTTTACACATTTCAAATTCCTCATCTACTATATTGCTGCCCACCAAAGTCAAAACTGTCTGATGTTATTTGATACAGCAGAATAATACAATTCTACAATCTTGAAAGCGAAGTCCAAAACATAAGTTTATAATCATTATATAAAACTTCACACACGTGACATGCCTAACCTCCCTCATGTTTTTCAAAAGAGACAGTGGATTATAACTACAATGTTATATAGCCCTAAATTACAAGGCTATTTGTATGCATGTCAAATTGACCACCTCTCCTAATAGCACTCCTACCCATACATATCATTTGCATGCACATTACAATAATTTTGAAAATGTGATAACTGACTGCAGCAGAAAAATGCTTCTTATATGTTCCTGCATTTGGTAGACAAGGGAATGTATGTCATGACTACGAAATCAGCTATTGACACATTATAATTTATATCCAAGCATGTAGTGCCATCAAGCATTATTTTTCTGAAAAGGCTATTAAGACTGGCTAAAGAATACAAATCATAAAAGATAGCTTGATCAGTGTTGTAAATGCAAATTTTTTGCTCAGTGATTGAAATGGAAGAGTTGCAGATCTATCAACATATGGCCAAAAGTGCTACTGCACTAAACATTGCAATAAACTACATCAGATGAGCCTGAGAAAATAAATGCCGGTTTACTTTTTGCATATCATGGAAAACATAACACTGCCTTCTTTATGTTACAGGAAAGCATGGCCAGTGGTAGTTAAAAAGACATAAAAATACATAACTGTACATTTGTAAGTCCCACTAGTGCAGGATTTTTTTTTTGAATAAGTGAAAAATCAAGGAGGATTCATCAGCAAAATAATAAAATGCAGAAATGCTTTATCTAATATTATGAAACAATTCATCCCACATGTATGTTCAAAAAATAGTTATTTCAGTGATTGTAGTTCTGGTTAGCACAAAAATTAGACAAGAAATACAAGTAAACAACCAAGCTGGTCTTGTAGAAGGCATATCATCACAAAAGTGAATCTTCGAGAAGCTGAGAATAGCACACTTATTAATACAGTACATTTATGTGCTTGCTGTGACATTAATCCCAGCTGTGCTTTGCCATTGTTCAGTTGGTATGAGAGTGTGACACATCATGAGCCACCATTACCATTTCCTCCAACATCAACATTATTAAGCTTATGTTTCTATTTCATGCTAGTCTTACCTGCTTCTAACCATCACCCCAGACCCCTTTAAACCCTAAAACAAACAAAAGAATAACCTTTATTCTTAAAAATAAAACTACTCAATGACAACCTCTGCCACCAAGAAATTCAGACACTTCATATGTCATTGACACTGTCACTGCTGCATCCAGTTCTAGTAAACAAAGGGCTAATTTTGATGCTCTTGGTAGAGAAATTTTTTAATTTTATCACTCGTTCATGTAGTTCTTGCCTATGATGGTTTGATTATCAATGTATTGTACGTTAAACATATTTTATACATCATAATTTATAAATCTATTATATCACCAACTATGAAGTGGTTTGTTTTTCTGTATGCTGATTTTTGAAAAAAATTGAATCATGTTAGTTTTTCTTTCTAATTTTTATTATTTTTATATTTCATGTATGGATATTTTCACACCCCATCATATCCAGGGTTCCCCAAAAAATTGACATTAACCACACCAATAGCAGTAACCATTTCCGTTTCCTGTTAATATTGGGATATTAAGATTTCCTCTTTACATAGGAATGGAGTGGAGTAAATAGGTGGAAGCATTTGTTATCAGAAAAAAGCAATCTAATATTAGTCTAACAACTATGATAGATGTAGGGAAGCCTTGATGTATTTGATGGCATAACGAAAAAGCTAACCAAATTAGTGGTTTCAAAAAGCATTAAATCACATTTTATTTCCACTTCTACAAGCACATAAATTTCTCGATTCATTAGATTAAAGAAATTGAATGTGATTAAGGGAGACATACTTGAGAAGTAAAGCGGTGATCACTGGACCAAAAAAGGCGAATATCCGGAATATCAAATAGAACCATTGCAAGTCTTTCAAGCCCAAGTCCAAAAGCCCATGCAGTAGTTCCTGGCCTACCATTGGCATTTAGTATTGCTTGCTCAGTCACTCCACAACCCAACACCTCCATCCACTTCTCCTGAGTGAATGATCTAAAGTATCAAGAGTTAATTTCTAAAAATCATCTTTACACATTTGCGACTTTGTTCAATCAAGAAAGTTGCAATAAAAGTCTAGAAATTAAAGAAGACAGGCATATAATTGCTTCTGAGTTTAAACATTATTTAGAATAAAATTTGTTCAAAGTTGGTAATTGTGGGCCACAAATGTACTTGTTTACCTGAAAATAAATTTCAAGCTCGAAGGATGGATTGGTAAACGGAAAGTAAGTATCCACCCACCGCATTTCAACATCTCCTGATAGATTCAGAGCACAGTTCTATAAGGTGTACAACCTTGAAAATAATCAAATATCCATGAGCTAGTCCTCTAAAGTTGAATGGCTGGATCAAATGGCTACCAAGAAAAGCAAGAAATATGTATACCAAACAAATGGCGTGCTAACGCTTCAAGATTCTTCTTTAGATCCATTGCTGCATAGGAAGTTCCATCTACACCAGATGCTTCCCATTCAGCTGGGGAAAACACACGAAATCCTTCCATCTGCAATAATATCAGATTACAACATTTTAAGGCATGGACAACTTATTTTCGGTTTTCCTATGGTTAAACTAATATTATTTTCCTATTCCGTATGAAAGCATACCTGGTGGAAAACTGGGTAATGAGTAGAATCAATAGAATCTCTGCGATAAACATCTCCAGTTACAAGAAAATGAGAGTACCCTCCACGCAACAACTCTGCTTGATGAGCACTTGTATGACATCGCAGAACTGTTTCGGTATTTATATAATACGTATCATTATAACTTCTGCTCACATGGTCAGGTGGCACCAGTACATCATCAAAATTCTGCAATTTATGAAATCAAAAGATTAAAAAATCAGAGATCCAAACACTCACAAAATCAGCATTTGAATCCCAACAAACTTGAGAATTTTACTGTCAGCATGTAACTGGTAGATATTGTGCTTCTGATATAATCTGAAACTAATCAATCAACACAAGAAGCAACAAAGGAAAATCAAGAACAATGTGAAAAGAAATAGATATATCATGTTTGTTCAAGTATTCATTCCAAATTATTAGAATATTCGACGTAGCATAATGTTCTTAGAGCTGTTTGAGAATCAAATTATACACTATCATGGGTACCACAGACTCAGCTTAGCAATGGATATTTCATATTTCATATTTGCAGACAAAGGCTCTTATAGCCCAGTGGCCTTTCCACAGGCTGCATATTTGGACACTCTTTTCTTGGCTAGAGTAGTAAACAACATCATTTCACACAGAATTTTTCCTGGTTTCATATTGTAATGGGCTAGGAGCATTGTTACCAAAACATACAAACAGCAAAAATTCAGCAAGGGTCCCAGAAAGATTAAATGGAAAATAAAGGTCAAATTTGGAGAAAAAAACCATGCCCAAGGAATTTGGGAAAATAAGTACAGCACAAAACTTGCCACTGGCCAAGAGAATGGTCAGGACCTCAGGTAAAAAGGAATTACACTTATTGTCTTGTGTCTCTACCTTGCATGCCTGAAACATACAACAGACATTGAGTTAGTTGAATAGCCTAAATAGCTGTTTTTTCTATTCTGGACCATTCTTGGATGTCAAGAATGCCTATTGTTTCTTGTGATAGATTAGAGTCTTAAACCTTTCAGAAAGCACACTTATAATCCCTGCCTTCAGCAAATCTTGAACTGGCTGCATTTAATTTTTCCAATTCTCTGATAAAAATCTTGAACTGGCTGCATTTAATTTTTCCAATTCTCTGATAAAAGCACTAGTAATACAGAGAAAGGGAAATGAACAAAGAAAGTGGTTTCTAGATAAGTAAAACAAAGAATCCGATTTTTAGTTTTAGTATGTGTACTAAAAAATTGCACAATGGGAGTAAAAATATTAAAATAACTTACTGTGTACTAAAAAATTGGACAATTGGAGTAAAAATATTAAAATAACTTACATTAAATTCATCTTATTAGAAGACAACATCAACCATCAAAAACAGACCAATAACCCCCATTAATGAGTTAATCTAAACAAGAGTATTGAGATTAGCACATCATGAAAACCATCTGCAGAGTGCTTTTTTAATTTTGATGGTGCTTCAAGGGGAAATCAAGGGTTGGCTGATGCAAAGGGCCTAGTCAAATCCTCTTCAGGGCAGTTCTTAAGAGGGAGTTGTTCCTTTTGGATTCCAGATCCAACAATGAAGCTGAGGCTGAGGCTTTGCTCAAAGGCATCAAGATCGTAACCTCAGTGTGCTATAGGAAATTGATTGTTTAGGGTAATTCCCAAGTGATTACTGCAGGCTTGATCAAAAGGGTTAATAAAATTTGGAAATTTAATAACTGTCTTTCAGAGATATGTCATCTATGTGAACATTTCAAAGAAATATTCTTCCTTCATTGATTTAGAGAGTGCAATAAGGCAGCAGACTTCTTGCCTAATGCAGGTATCAACCAGCTCCCCTTCTCTGCCAGAAATGACAATAATCTAGAGGAATGGGAGAGCCTTCCTCTCATTATTTTTGTGGATTTTTCTTCCCATCAAGGCAAGCATATCATTTTTTTGTTCCTCTCCTTAAGAGGGACTTTAGTTTTAATTTTGACTGCTAAATGTGAATACGCTTTTGTCCAGGCTCAAGAGATCTTCCCCTCAGCAAAAGCTTCATCCTTATTTATTATGGGATTGACTGTGCATTGTGTGGCATCACTTAATATAGGCTGATGGCAGCTAGCATTTGATGTGTGCTCCTAGTCTTTTGCACATGTGAACAAGTATATATGGTGGCACAAGTAAGATTTAAGCACCCCTTTATGTTTGGCCTAAGCTACCAGTTCATATTCAGGTACGAGAGTTCAATAGATACGGCAAAAGAAAAATTGGGGGCTGGGTTTGTTTTGGGTTCATACATAAGAAAAACAAATAAAACCAAAAATATATACATATTTGCAGCCTAAAAACAGGAATTAAGTTTGAAATATCACATAGCATCATATCATAAACAAAAGCACCATAAAAATTAAAAATACTATTTCAATGTTAATTTGTAAAACTTGAATGTCATGATAGATATTCATTGTTCAATATTAAAATAATAAAATCAGCAATCAATGTCATGTCGTTCATCAAACAGATTATCATTGTTATCATGGACATTAGATGATGTAGGTGGACTAGAAGAACCACAAAGAGTATTACTAGTACTCACACTAAAAATATGATGTTGGCTATTTGACTCCACAAATGAGGAATGTAGGGAAGTGGAAGCATCCAAGTCAATATACTTTGGCTCCATATCCCATAGCTTTGTTTCCCCTTGTATTCATTGTGTTTGGGAAAAAGAAGGCAAAAGTTGGAATGCACACGCACTAAGTCCTTTGTTGATTTTTATTTCAGTCAATTGCACTTTACTAAGTGGATGGAATATGGGCTCCATTTCTGCTCAAATGAAGAACTAGCAACATATTGAGGCAAAGTTAAAGAGTTAAGAGTTATGAATTATAATGAAACTTCAAACCTAAAAATGTTTCTTTTACATAAAAAATAAAAAACTTACAATAAAACTTTGATTGCATGAGGTTGTAGGTGTTGGAATGCTTGGCTATGGAGGTACTACCAATTGTGAGTATCTTTCTTACACTTTTCTAGCAAATTCTTGATTGTACCCTTCGCTGACTTTCAAATCTCTATGCAGTGCAACTCTCGTCAATAAAGCAAGGTTCTCAACAGTAAAAAATTTTGGAGTCAAAGTCAAATAGATGTAGTGGGGTAGTCATTTTGTTCCATCACTTAACAAGAATTGTTTGTAGTTGCTTGAAGAAAATTTCTTCAAGATGTAATGTCCCCTTTTGGGATAACCCTAAATCTTGCCGTAGAATCACAAATATAATGTAGCTAGGGTTTTTAATTCACCAATTAAATGCCTTACGCCAAATAGATCTTGGTTTAGGTCCTATAATTAGGTTAAATGCCATTAGAATATACTTCATATGATTAGTACATGATAAATGCCTTATCTATTTAAGCTATACAAAATGCATAACTACCAATATCCATAGTGCATAGTGGGAGTAATAATCATAATAGGACTTGGATGAGACACATGATAAGTCCACCCAAAGCTATCCATCTAAGCCCAAAGGCGTCTCCCTTGGCCCCAAGCAGCAGGAACGTCCAACCAAGACAATTCCACCCTTGGGGTGGCCTACTTAGTGGATACACTTGTATCTGCTTTTCCTATCCATGTTGTCTTGTCCACCTCTCTTATGATTGAAATCCCTCGAATCCCTCCTAACAACCAATCATAGTTTGGCTTGATAGGAAAGCCTTGAAAAGGGGTGCTTGTAAACTACTCAACCCATCTAAAAGCCCAAGAGTGCGGAACGTCCAACCAAGACAACTCACCCCCTAGCCCCAAGTGGCAAGAATGTCCAACCAAGACAATTCCACCCTTGAGATGGCCTACTTAACATGGGAGAGCCAGTAAATTGCATCCTCCTAACTTGCGTCCTTCAACCTTACATTTGATTGATAAAGACATACAAAATATACATATATAATCTATTCATTCTAAAGGATCATAATTACTTCTAAGGATCAATAATTGCAGCAAGCATTATTATTGCATAATCATATATAATTCACACACACACACATATATATATGTATATATCATTGAAACGGGACTCGCCAGGACTTGGCGAGTCCCAAGTTGAGTCACCCTGGCCGAGTCTTGGGGGCTTGGATTCAGACTCGATCGAGTCCTGGCTAGACTCGCCGAGTCTGGTGGACTCACTAGACTCGCCGAGTCCCGTCAACAGGCAAGGTTTGAAAAGTGCAAAAAATTACATGAAATTTGAAGTTAAAACTTGTTTGTTTTTTACTTATTGTGAATGCAAAATGATGTACACCATGAAGGTTTGTATGGTTTTGGAGGTCTTAATTTGGGCTTGGCGGCGAGGGCTTCGCCCCTCAACCCTACCCTATATTGCGACAAGGAGCGTGCCCAAAGCACTGCCCCGAGGCCCCACAAGGGGCGATACCCCTTGACCCCACTGGGGGCGTTGCCCCCAAACCCCCGCAAGAGGCGTTGCCCATTGCCCCTTGACCCCACTGGGGGCGTTGCCCCCAGACCCCTGCAAGAGGCATTGCCCATTGCCCCTTGACCCCACTGGGGGTGCTGCTCCCAAACCCCCGCAAGGGGCACTGCCCCTTGGCCCCGCTGGGGGCACTACCCCCAAACCCCTTGTTGGTGTACATTTTATCATCCACCGAACACTTCAGAATAAAATGTCCAAAGACACTCTATCCTCTCTTGAACAAAGTCACCGCGTATGCTAAGATTGCAAGAAGATCATGGCGACTCCAAGGTTTCTTTCGTCAGGTCATGACATGTGGATAAGCTCAATGGGCGTTGTGATTTGTTGGTAATACACAAAAGGACTTACATTTAAGAATTCCTCACAAGTTCGAGACTTAGATGGATTTATCATTAAAAGCTTCTTCGGTTAGGACTTTCAATTTGGATCTCAAAAAAAAAAGTGCAAAAAGATAAGGGTTTAGAGGGTCTATTCTACGCCTAGGAATTCGAGAGACAGTAAAAATCAGATGAAATGAATAACCACGCTTTGTTTCACCTCCCTGGGACAACTACACAAAGTGAGTGCAATCTTCAAAGGGTGTGATTATAATTTTCAAGCCTCGAATAAGACCGAAGTTAAGCATCCACAATCACAAGCTCAGGCTAACTTTAAGCATCAAATGAAAATCATCCATCTGAAGAAAGTATGAGCAATATTTCACCATTTAATCTATACAATCAATCTCGCATTCACTTAACAAACATCCAAAGCAAATTCTACTTTAATTGTAATCTAACTCTATCTAACTCTAATCTATGGTAGAAGAAGTTATGCAACCTTGCTCACTACTTGACAATAAAAGTGATTCAAAGCAAATCATGCATAAGAGCTTTTATTATCGGAAATAGTCTTAATGCAACAATTTCATACACTGTCTCCACACAAATGAAAGTGAGAGATCACAAGTTTAAATAGAGTTTTCAAGATCAAATGAAAGGCCAAGATTAAAACAACATCAACGGCCAAGATTAATGCAACCCAACCCTAATTAGGGTTGTCCAAAATAACATCAATTAACAACCAATAAACAAGCAATGAAGTGGCAGTTGGAGCTATCTTCAAGGGAAGGCGTCCCTATCCTCCTGGGCAGCATTGTGCTCGACGAGTCTGGACACGATCGTGACAACTTCCTCCATCGTGACTAGCAGCAGCATGCTTATCCTGAATTCAAGCTCGTCCAAATCCTCAGCACATTTGGCGAAGGTGTTCTCCCAATCCGCTTCCTATCTCACAAAATCATCTCGGATGGACAAGAGATTCACCACTTTTGTGAGATCCTGTCTCAAAATTGGTCCAGTAGTAGAGAAGAAAACTTCCTGAACCTTATGCTTCAACCTCTCCAGCTGCATGTCGTTTTCCCTGACAATCTCTTTGTCAAACACATCTGCAGCTATCATATAAATCTTCTCCAAGATTTCTTTAACTTGCTCCTCAACTCTGAGCCCATTTGCCTTTGCCTTCTCCAGAATCTCTCTCCATATTGTCACTACCCAAAACCAATGGTGAAAATCATAAGCCGCTCCTACAGCAATCACCTTTCCTTCGACCAATTCTTCCCTTGGAACGCCCTTCAATACTTTGAGGCATGGAATGAGCCTCTCCTGAATATCTGGGAGGTTGTCCCAAGTTTCCGCCATGTCAACCAATCTGGAAAGGAAAGAAGAAGTTTGTTTGTAGGCAAGCGTCAATCTCTCCATGAACGAGGCCGTTTTCGTGCCCTTGCTTACCATCCATTCCTGAGCCTCCTTGGCCGTGACCATACCTTCTTCCACATCCTTGGCCATCTCCTACAAGGAATTGAGAAGAGGAGGAGCTACTACATCACCCTGATTGAGTGGTTGGGTCAAATGTCGTATATACTCCTTCAGGTGCTCAACCTCCCTCTTGTACTCTTTTTTTTTCGCCACTTCCTTTTCCAATCTCACCTTGCTAGTTGAGACGGAATTGTCCAGTTCTTCCACTTCCTAGCCTTTTGTTGTTGGGCCAAGGTCTATAGTGGTTATGGCATATTCCTGGGGAGTGATCTCATCTTGTGCTTTATCCACTGTTGGTACTGCGATATGTATGGAACGGCCACCAGCTTCGTCCCTCTAAATGGTGGAAAATTTCTTGGCAGGTTTCTTAGTAGCAACTTGTTCTAACCTTGCCAAGAAATCCACAGTATCATCTTCTTCTTGGACCTCAACTGGTGCCTAAATTTTCATCCTCTCCTTTAGCCAATTTGGGATGGTAGGCTGCATGATACCATCTTCCTCCTGAACGTTCCCTTCATTTGGAATATCCAAGACTCCTCTGAGGGCGGACATCATTCCCTCTTCGAAGTCATCATTTTGGACTTCCACTTCATTATCCAAACCCAATATTTTTGTACCCGTAGAAGATGGGGGCTCATTGTCATCCAACTGGATCGGTTCATTGTCCTTTTCTTGAACTGCAGAAGGTCTCATCATTTCAGCCAAGGATTCGTTTGCGGTAGCTACCAACTCATCAATATTCCTACACACCGCAGAACGAGATGGCTCCATCTTCTATCTTTTCTGGACAGGCTCTATGCTTGCAACTACCTCTTTCCTCTTTTCGCCAATATCAACCAAATCATCAGTAAATCATACGTGAGCGTTGTTCTTTTCTGCCTCAACTCCTGGACTTAATGGTCGACCCACCATTGAGAGTACTTAATCACTGGCCTCATCAACGTTGCCAAATCTGAATGTTCAGGCTCTGACCACTTCACGGAAGGAAGAGGTCGGCTATCCTCGAAACACGGTTGGACATAATTTCCATCATCCTGCAATTGATCGAGCACCCGGCAAAGTTCGGTTGCCCTCAAAGTCCATTGGCATTCTAGACCATAATCTTCTCCTGACTTCATACTCATCAGCAGCGTTCGCCCAGAAGTCCTCCAATTCTACTATGTGTTTGTATCTTCTCCCATCCACGGTCTGAATATGATGATGCGGATCAAAATTGGCCTTGGACTTATAGGCTGTGAACGGGTACCACTAGATTTCTAGCCTGGCGCTCTCGGCTGCTTGTGTTGACGGACAGGACTCTAACATATTCCCAATAAAGAATGGGAAAGTGACAGCCACCTTCTTACTTGGCCTCTGGATGTTCTGATACTCTTCTAGCTGCCTCAGGACTTAAAGCAAAATCATCCGATTTGTTGGATAAATAGGCAGCTTGTAAGGATTTCTAGTGAATCCCTGGATCCTAACATATGTAAACTTTGGAAATTGGATAAACCAGGATCCATACCTACTGATCAAACTCTTTGCTTCGTGACTCAGCCTCTGGTGAGTTCCTCGAAGTGTTCTTGTAATATACATTAGGAAAACATCGTGCACCCGTCTGAAATGAGATTTCTACCTTAGCTAAAGTTGCAGGTAGCAATCATAAGGCTTGAGTTCATTTTCTCCATTGCCAACTTTTCCTTTGCAAATCAGTCCTGAGTATTTATATGTTCTGGCCAACAAATAGACAATGTACAAGCTCATATGAAAAGACTTGGTCTTTTCCAAATTGGTCAGCTGCTCGTGAAGATTGTCGCTTATCATTTGGGACCAGTTGAACATCTTCACACCAGAAGTGATTTCATCTATAAAATAATACATCCACATTTCAAAATACACGCCTTGTGGGTTGTCGGCTATCCTATTTAGCATCAGAATGATATCCCCATAGTCCTCTTTAAAATTTGTCCAGCGTGGCTTCTTAGGCATCTTCTCTGTGGATGGTCTAGGCTTCTCTAGCCATGCCTTATTATCATTTGTGGCGCACAATTCAGATTGGCTGTCATACAATCTCTTGGCGTCCTCCTTGGTTTTGTAGATGGTACGGGGATGTGTTGGGATGCCGAACGCCTCCTATATTGCCACTTTGCTAAGGTGAGCCAGAACCCTTCCGTCAGGTGCAACAATTTGTCTTTCCTGAGCATTGTAATGGATGGCACATTCTACCATTAACTCGGCACAGTCTACTGCAGGCGAGAATCCAACTGCTTGAAAAATTCCATTTCTCACCATTCGTCTAGCAATCGGTGTTGGTAGTCCAGCATGTCCATATACTCTCTTCTTGAAGTCCACGAAGTCTACGTGTCCCAGATCAGTGTCTGCAACATTTTTCCATTTTGAATTTATTTTTGACTCTCGCTGTACCCCCTTACTGGCGAACTTCATCGGCACCTTCTTTGATGATTCTCCTGCCGTGGTCATTAACCTGCAGTAAAA
>VDFB02163331.1:0-17845 GCA_007258455.2 Sequoia sempervirens
CTTTTTAGATATTTGAAAAGATCTTGTGAATGAACTAAAGTTTTATAAATTATTTTAGGTTTAACATTAAGAATCTTAGTGCCCTCAGCCCAAGTGAGATTCTCTATGAATGCTTTGCCATTTATTTTGGAAATTGGGAAATGAATGATGCTACAAGCTTCCCTAAGTACAAAGTAAGTCGTCCAATGAGAAGTAGGTAGATTAAATTCAAGACTCAAATCATTCCATGATTGGTTATTACATACAATGTCACTGAAACATTTGATTCCTTTTAAATGCCAAGCCTTAGCAAAGCAACCTTGCATTAAGGCAAGGGGTCTGTCTTCTTTTCAAGGTTCCACCATATTGATCTATCAGGGTTCAAGGTATCTCTATTTCGATTCATGAATTCACCGTTTTTTAATTTGACTTCTAATGATATCCCTAGCTTTCCATACACTTTTGAATACGTTGGATCCTAAAGGAGCTACTGGAAAATTGCCAAAAAAATGTCATTTATGGGGAGCTATTTCCAACTTTTTGCTTGTTTTGGAATAGCAAATTGGATGTTATTCATTACTAAAACCTTCCAAGGTTCATTTCCATTTAAAGCTTTTAGGATCCACTTCCCAACCAAGGAGATGCCATGCTTTTTTAATTCCCTCAAACCTAGACCTCCTTCTAGGTTGTCTACACAATACCTTCATAACAAGGGATCCTTTACCTTATTTGTTGTTGCTTCAAACAGTTAAGTCTTCTTCATATTATCATATCTCTGGAGTCAATAATTCCAGAAACTATTGAACTCAATTACCCGTTGCTCTTTATCCTTAGTTTCCCTTTGGGGTTGATCCCATCAAAGTATCCTAGTTGGATCAGTGATAGCTTTTAAGGTTTTGTTGGAAACCCAATCAGGTATTTCCGATTACGTAAATTAATAATTCAAATCACATTCAAACGTCATTTCCCATTACTTAACAGCATGCTTTTTCTTATTACCCCTTCCATCTGACCATAAAAATTGTCCAATCTTTTTTTGAATTTCATTAATTTGATGGCTATTGAATAGCCACACATTATTAAAAAGAAAACAAAAGTCCAAAAGGGTGTGATCAAAAGGGGAGTAAGATGACAATTTTTTTTGACATGCCTGAAATCTGCCAATCAGGGAAAGATATTGCTTATTCCATTGACAAAGTTTTTTTTCAATTTTGCTCTTAATCCAGTCCCACATGTCCTTCATACATGGATTGACAACAAAAGGAATTCCTAGGTATCTAACCTATTTGTTAGGTCCTCCCCATTGAAACTCAAATTTGCTGAACCAATTAGAGGGTGATTTGTCCCAACTAAGCAATATAGATTTTGCCTTCGAAATTTTGGCACCATAAGCTTCACAAAACAATTTGAGTTTGTGCATAAGGTGTTCCACATTTCTTTCTTCCATGTTAACAAAAATTGCAGTGTCATCTCCGTTGGGGAGAGATAGACCTTTTACTTTAGGTGACAACTCAGTATCTCTTAGGAGGTAAAAAATAGCATCTAATGCTATCACAAACAGGGCAGGGGCAAGATGACAACCTTGCCTAATGGACCTTTGCAGAAAGAATTGTTCTAACACAGATCCATTCACTTCTACTTAGCTACAATATCAGTCAATAGAGTTTTCACCATTTGGAAAAAACCACTTGGGAAACCAAATGCTTCAAGTGATATCATCAGGAAGGAGCATTCAACTCTATCATATGCTTTCTCAAAGTCTAACAAGAGAATTTCTAGTGTTTTTTGATTGGAGGTTCTTATCCACTCCATTACTTCCCAATTAGAAATGAGATTCTCCAAAATGTACCTACCCTTGATGAATCCTATTTGCATTGGTCTAATAAAGTTGGGGAGGATATCCACTAGTCTTAGTGCCAAAATTTTTGCCAAAATTTTGTATGAAACATGAAGAAGGGTAATAGGTCTCCAATTTTTGATTAATGTCTTGTCCCCATCTTTAGGGAGAAGTTTGATGATTTCTTTATTAATGTTACAGCTTAACGAGCCTTTGTCAATGGCTTTAGAGTAGACTTGCAACAAGTCATCTCCAATCCACTTTGTTTATTTTATAGAACTCAATTGGTAGCCCATCCACTCTTGGGGGTCTTGTCATTATTTAGTTTTTGAATAGCATTTAGTATTTCTTCTTTAGAAATTTTCTTATTCAAGGTTTCTACATTGTCATCTGTGATTTTCTTGGGGATTAAGCTCTTGCATAAGCTTCTAGCATTATGACTTTGGGGGTTCCCCTCAAAAAGTGTCTTATAAAATCTATGAAATAGCTTTTTAATTTCTTCAGGATCACTTAGAAGCTTCTCTTCATCCCAAATGTGGTCTATTTGTTCTTTGGCATTTTTTTCTCTAAGATACCTAAAGAAGAGTTTAGAGCCTTTATCCCCACTATTAAGCCAGTTCCGTTTGGCTCTTACTCTTAGTCCTTGTATGCTTTTGGCTTGCACTTTTCTCAACTTGTTTTTTACTAAGATTAATTCCTCATTCAAACCTAAATTCTTGGGGTCATTTTGGAGATTTTTCTCCAGCTTAAACAAATTTTCCTGAAGGCTATTCTCTATTTTCCTACTATCTAAAGCTCTTTTGTTTCCAATAGTTTGAAATATAGTTTCCCAGCTTTTAACATTTATATTCCACCTTTCAACAACAATTTTATCTTTTAACATCCATCTGTTAATTTCTCTAAGGGTGACTATTGCATCATTGCAATCTTCATCCTTTAGCAGATTGGTGTTTATAATGAATTTACTTTCTTTTCTCTTTCTTTACTTCTATCCATTGTTATGTGGATTTTTGAGAAGATAGGATGATGATCAGATAAAGAGCAAGGGGTAACCTTGAATCTACTTCGGTCACAAGTTTGATCAAAGCTAAAGAAATCCTTATTGGCATAAAATCTATCTAATCTGCAATAAATCCTTCTTCCTCCTTTTTGGTAATTACACCTTGGAAACCAAATATGTTTGTTTTCTTTCTTATATCCTTCAAGGGGATCAAAAAGGTTTAGTTTGTTCTTCATTTTATACCATTCCTTTCCACTCCATTTCACTCCCTCCAGTTTTATCCTCCTTGTTTTCAATCATAGTAAAATCACCCCCACAATCTAGGGGATGGCTGGAAGCTCATAGATCCATTTCCACAACTCATTTCTCCCTCAATGATTATTGGGTGCATAAATTGAGCATATCCCAAACTTCCTATTGTATTTTTCAATGATAGTCCACACTACCCTATTGCAAGGAGAGATTCCATGATTAATGACAAATGGAGCCCATTTGTTTGATACCAAAATGACTACTCCCCCTCTGCCTTTATCATGATTAGAGTGGAATTGGGTAACACCTTTCCAAATGAATTTAAGATTAGTCTCTAAAGTGAAGTTGACAGATTTTGCCTCTTGCAAGGATACCACATCTTTGTTATGATTTAGATTTAACAATCTTCTAACAACATACTCCCTCTCAAGGGCTTCCAATCCCCTATCGTTCCAGCTTGTATAGTTGATTATTATTTGTATTGCATTGGAGTTCCACTTCTAATATTCCTAAATTTCTTAAAGCATTTAGAAATTTTTCCCTCTTTATTTAACCTTTTTGAAGCAGGATCCACTCATCTCTATTTCTTTGAATCCTTTTTTTCTTTTTTTATTCTAACCCACCCTTTTGAAGAAGGATTAGATGCTTCCTCAATTTGTATTTCACTCTCATTGTTTATTGGAGTGGCTTCAAGGTTGGAGTAAATACTTATCTCCCCAAACTCCATATTAGGCATGTTACCTATTTCTACTATGGAGTTACCACTGTTTATTTCACTTGTTTTTACTTCCTCTATGTCCATCCTGTCTGCTTCCATCATTAGGTCATTAGAATGACAATAGTTGTAGTTATCCAAGGTTAGCAAATTAGGGTTAATCCCCTTACCATCATTTGAAAGGTCATTTGTTTCAGCTAGTTTTTCAGACTTTTGTCTAAAACTATCCTTTACCTCTTCTTTTTTCCCAACCATGATATCAGTTTGAACAACCTTATTATTGTTTTCTATTTTGTTTCTTGTTTTAATCCCTCTTTGCTAGTCCGCATACAGATTGCATATAAGGATTAAGGCTAGGATTGTCCTCTTTGGAATTAATTTCTTTTCCTGTCTTATGGCTGCCCATCATAGGACTCCTTTGATTGACAATGCCAAATGTTATCCCTTGGGAGGTGCACTCTTGACCAAGCTTATCATTTTGCATGTCAATCACCTTAGTACTAGGATTATAAGCTTCTGTATCAACTTCCTTTTGCTTTCCAACAATGTCTAGAGCAAGATTATTGTAAGAATTACCTTCTACAAACCTCTTATCAAAGTTCCTATTTTGTTTATTTTCAATAGCATTCTTTTGGTTTCTATTGTCCAATGCTAATTCCTGAGCAATGACATCTTACCTAGTCTTATCATTGGGCAACTTATAATATTTCTACTATTGGTGGATCCCTTGATACTATCCTCAATTTTGTTCAGGTTATTTGTGTTAAAATGTTCTCTATTAAGCTTCTTTGTTCTTACAATTTCCTTTTCTACCAAATTTTCTTTAACCATTGCCTCCCCCTTGCTCTTGCTAAGGTTATTGACAAATTCAATAATGGGGGCTATACAGGAAGGTTCAATATTATTACTAACAAGGTAATCTTCTCCAACTTTCAAGCGAGAGTTTCTTTCCTCATCATTAATTTGTTTGTTTTTATTATCCCTTTAGGCCTTAGCTATTCTTTGTTTAATTTCATCTAGAACTATCTCCTGTGCATTCTTTTTAACACCCACTGCAGGTCTAAGGGGTGTGGGAGAGTTAACCAAGTTTAATGTAGTAGATTCCCTATGGAGGGGACCTTCTTTTGAGCTAATTTTTATAGAACCCATCTTATTGTTTTCTTCTTCGTCAGTCAGAACACCAACACTTCCTTTATGAGGAATGGGGTCAGCCCTTCTCTTCGCCTGAGAAGAGTTTGTGATGCCATCCTCCTTTGGTGGCATAACCTCACAAACATCATTGGGTCCCTTATTGTCACAATCAAATAAATTAGGGTTTTCTAATGTCATGTCTTCTTTCCTATTTTCAATAGTTACAAGAGTGGGATTATCCCCGTTTTTCACATTTTGGCTTTCATTGATGATATTTCTTTGATTAGATTTGGGGACACCTACATTCTTTTTAATAATAGGGAAGTTCCTTCTACGATGCCCTTTTCTTTTATAGAGGAAGCATGCATTCATGAGCATGAATGATGGTCCACTTAGCATTCCTTGGATCTAGGTGATGTTCAAAGGGTGGATCAATGGGAGTTATCAGGAGGTCATCCATCTTGGGACTTCTTTGATACAAGTGCACTTAACCATGAAATTTCCCCAAAAATCAAGCCCCACTTAGCTTGCTACCCCATTTACAAAACCTTAAACAAGTATTGTGCCTTATGAACAATTCATTGTAGAGCTCCCTAACTCATTCATTTATTCAACTATGTAGTTTTTGGTCACCCATATTTCATGAGTAGTTCACAAGAAGCCATTTCTTATGAGCATGAATTGTCCACTTAGCATTCATTGTATCTAGGTGATGCTCATAGGGGTGAAGCATTGCGACTTACCAAAAGGTCATCCATCCTAGTACTACTTAAACTCAATTGTGTTTAACCATTGAGTTTTCCCAAAGATCAAGCCCACTTAGCTTGCTACCCCATTTGCAAAACCTTCAACAAATGCATTATAGAGCTCCCTAGCTCATTCATTTACATTTAGGTGGGGTTTTTGTAGTGTATAAAATTATATGATACTTTATTGAGATTCAATTGCATTGTTTTGATTCAATCTTTATCAACCCATATTTCATAGGTTGTTGTTTACAAGAACCCATCTTTCATGAGCATGAATGGTCCACTTAGCACTAATTTTGCATCTAGATGATGCTCATAGGGGAAAAGCATTGGCACTTTCCTAGACATCACCTATCCCATTATTACAACTCAAGCATGCTTAACCATGGAGTTTCCCCAAGATCAAGCTCAACAAAACCTTGAGCAAGTTTTGTACTTTATTAACCTTTTATTGTAACATACACTGACTACACACCAATAAAGTATGTAAAATTAGAGAATAACACTCAGATTATCAACAATTAAAATGAAGATCAACACAATGTATGGAGTTACTGTAAATTCGATCTAAGGAGTTAGACAATAGGTTTTTATTTACCAACATTATAGAATGATTTTACAACCTTTACCTGTATCACAAGTACATAGGAACACCTTGGTATAAGTATAAAACTGAATCATAATAAATTACAATTGCTAATACACACCTTTAAAATCAGGTTGATAACATAAGCAACCAATTTACCTATAACAGCCATGCCCTTTCAAACAATTTTAAGATATCATAATGGAAATGAATAAAATACAAGTATTCAAGTGAGAGTCTTTTACTCATCTAAATAAATAAGACACAAAAATAATCAACTTAACATCATTTGCATTAGCGAGACCGTACCATTTCTGGCTTTAACTTGAAGTGGAAGGAGAGAGAGAGCATCACCGGAACGATTTCTGCCTTGCCACGAAGCCATATGCTTCCCTGTGCTACCCTATGAAGGGAGCCCGACTCAGCATGAAGAGTCTAGCAATCCGTGGCCAACAAGTGGAAGAACTGTGCAGCTATGGATTAACTGACACATGCAACTTATTATTGCCTCAAGCAAGATATCTAATCATATGTCCTTCACCCATGATATGACTCAATTTTAATTCAACAATTCTCTCTTATTTAAATTAACTACTTTAGCAAGCATTTGTTATGTTTTAACCCCTCAGGTCTATTTTAGTAATCACAAGCTACACAAGTTACAATTGCTGATCATATAATTCCCTGTTATGAAACAGTAGGAGTTTGCCTAGATTAACAGACTATGAGAACTTCATGATATTGGTATGGTTCCATTGGTTTCCCAATCTTCCAACTGGTCACTTCAATTTTGCTTTCTTGATTCATCAACTTTGAGTCTTACTGAAATGGATTATAGGGAAGCACAGTATACTGCTACGGCAGTCATGGAAAGCTCTTAGTTTTTTTTAACTTCTCTTGGTTGCTGCATAAGCTTTACCAGCTTTCTCATGGCTGTTGTAGAGTGTACAACACCATCATATATCCATTATCCAGAATCTCTATAACAGCTATTTGCATTCCAAGGAAATTCCCGAACCATTCATGCACAGATATGCTAATATTGCTGGAATAATTTACTATTATCAGCAATTTTATACCCTGTCTTGGACTATTGTTGTTATAATTAACAAATCAATACACCTTTCATTGCAATGTGATTCGAGTCCAATCAACAAAAAATCAAACTACCTAGCTTTTAACACATCTTGATGGACAAGTTTGTATACAATAACAGAATAAGGTATAAAGTGTAGTTATTAGCAACAACATGGATAGTTGATGTGTTTAACAGTCACAAGGCTTGATATCATGCATGAAGTGAGCCTAGTTTCATGGTTCGGAGAATTCCCAAAAAAAATTCTTATTAGCAAGCTAGGAAGAACATATTGAGATATATTAGTGGAACAAAGTTTATGGCTCTTTTTAATACAACTACAAATGATTTCCAAGCTATCTGGTTACAAGGGCAGTGACTGTAATAGAAGAGATTAATCATAGAAGGTACATATCAGTTGTGTTTCCATGTTGGATCAAGTGCAATACCATGGGCTTCCAATAAGCAACCCATAATCACTCTTTCATAGATAGAAAGAAAATATGTAGCAACCTCATTGGCAGCATGCCAAATAGTGTGGATAAGAAAAGTGTTGTCAAACTTGAAGAATGATCAGGAAGAAGTGACAAAGATCCTTTGTGATAGGAACTCAAGTATAACATTGTCCAAGAATCACATTTTCCACAAAATAACAAGAACATTAATACTAGATATCACTCTAACAGAAAACCGATCAGCAATGGTGTAATATGCTTAAAATTTTATAAATTAGAAGATCAGTACATTGATATTTTCACCTTAACCATTGTCAAGGAGAATTTTGAGACATAGAAAAATCTAGGCATAATCGATTTGAGAAATCAGCTTAAGGGGAAGCTTTGCCAATCAGCTTGTTTTCCATGATAGCATTCCCTATCCCTTCACATCTCAGTACAAAATAATAATTTCTCCATCTTCCTCCAGATTTTGCAATCTTACACCAATTTTAATATTCAATATTTCCTTCTCTACAAAGCTTGTACTGATCATAGACATGTCTATAGGTAAAAAAATATTAAATTTACAGTAGAATTCTAGATTTGGAAGTCTGTAGACATTTTCCTCGATTTAGACAGCAGTTTACCCAGACATTACTTAGGGTGAAATCAAATTTACTTACATGTAAGTTGAGTGTTGATGATACATTGTAGCGGTGGGAGATTCTTTCTCTCATCGAAATCAAATAATTAAATATAAATTTAATGAGGCCAACTATTGTTAGAAGTCGTCTCATTTCAAAGAGATATGTTGGTTTATGAAGAGGCTGACTTATGATGAAAAGTCGTCTTGCTTGAAGAAGAACTAAATCACCTTGTATATATATAAGGCACTGCCCTCTCCTATATGAATTATTCATTATTATTCAAGTGTTTTCTGCTTATTCATTTATGATCCTAAAACTAACATGGTATCAAAGAAGGTTTTAGACAAGACCTGATCAAATTTGTGTAAGTAGAGAAATCGTATTCTGCATAGAAGACAAAAGAAAAGGAATTGTTCGTCTGAAGGAGATTTCGAAAGGAAAACAACACTTCAGTTCTTCGTCTCTTTCTTGGTCTGAGGAGATTCCTTCAGTGTTGCAAGTGATCTAGTTTGCAGTGTAAATCGTCGAGGTTGAGGAAAACTGCCGGTTCATCATGTAGAGAGCTCGCTTTACCTATCTGTCTCTCAGGCGTCCAACGCCACTACAAGGGCGGAGGAATTAGTGTTGATCGTTCAGCACTAGGATCCCGTGCGGAGTCATCGGTCCTGAAGAATGTGTTACTCGTTCCTCTTTGATCTTTGATCGAGAGTAACAAATTTGGTGTGGCCGTTTATATGTGATCTCATCCCCTGACTTTGGCGTCCCATAGACAATACTTCCGCGTAGCTATTGAAGGCCCGATTTAGAAGAATTAGACGGTTTGCTTATTGAGCTTTTGGTAGTCACGCGGCTTACATATGACACCATCGAAATAAGGAAGGAATGTGTGTGGTAGATCAGCTGGAGCGAATATGTGTTTAAATGAAATGTGGGGTTATACCTGTAGAGCGGCATCGAAGGTATAAAAGTCTATAATTGAAGATCACGAGGGCCTGGGAGGATTGCACTCACTGTATGTAGCTGGGGCTCGACCCCTATCCATGGGTGACCCAACCGATCAGGGGTTGATTCGAAGTAAGTGCATTCGTCACATTCATGTCATGTGATCGATCATGTTACGTGGTCGAGTGGCAACATTCATTACAATGGTCCAGTTCAGAACATCAACATCATGGGAAAGATCTTTGGCACCCTCCCGAGATGGGTACTGGTGATAGAGATAGTTAAGATCCACTTCGCTTGTTGGAAAGAAGAGCATCAATCAGGCTATTAATCAATTAAGGGATGATGAAAAGAATCTCTATCCATATGGAGGTCGAGGGCTATAGACTAGACTGCACTCACCGCAATTTGATATATCAAAAGTAATTTTGCAGGTTATTTGTGGAAAGGCTTCGCTGGCTGAATATCTATAAAATTGACTAACATCAAAGAGATAAGTTTTTCATGCTTGAATAATGTTCACGAATTTTTTATGTAATTATTAATTCATGCAATAACATTGGGAATAGTGAATCATGTATGCTTCTAGCATTGGTATTTCTCTTCGAGATAGCTTGATTCTATGAACTATTAGTAATCTCTCTAAAAAATGCTTCCAGGACGGATCAAGGAGCAAAAGGATGATGAGAGATTGCATTCAAGGGAGGAAGAGCTTGGTGCATCCTGTGAGGAATTCACGCAGGTTGAAGAGATAAACTTAACTGGAGACATCTCTCGAAGAGGAAGAACCTATTCAGACTGTCATTGTGATCAGTTTCTTCGAAGAGGAGGAATTAACATTCAGAGGGAGTCTAACATACCATTAGAGGCAACCTTGGATGAGGAGGTCAAGAGGTTGATATCAGCTTCAGAGGGAGTCACATCATCATAAGGACTTGTTGTTAATGTATATTTCTTTGTGACGAAGAAGTATGAGGTGAAAGCCCTTGTTAGTGTATATTTCTCTGTGACGGAGAAGTATGAGGTGAAAGCCATTGTTAGTGTATATTTCTCTGTGACGGAGAAATATGAGGTGAAAGCCCTTGTTAATGCATTTTTCTCTGAGATGGAGAAATTTGAGGTGAAAGTCCTTGTCCATCTCTGAGATGGAGATGTGGTTCTTTCCACCCTCTAGGAGTAGCCATGGTGGATGTCATGTTGAGAGACTCCATGACAACATCATGTTGAGAGACTCCGTGATGAATCCTTTGTACTTGTGTTTATCCACACATGGGAGTAGCCATGGTGGACATCATGTTGAGAGATTCCATGATGACATCACGTTGAGTGACTTCGTGATGGGCACTTGTGCACATGTTCCTTTCCACACATGGGAGTAGCCATGGTGGACGTTATGTTGAGTGACTCCATGACGATATCACGTTGAGTGACTCCGTGATATCTTTTCACAAATGGGTGTAGCCATTGTTGGTGTCATGTTGAGAGATTCCATAACTTGAATATCAAGAAAGATATCTCTTTAGCTAAGAGGGAGTGTTGATGATACATTGTATTAGTGGGAGATTCTTTCTCTCATCAAAATCAAATAATTAAATATAAATTTAATGAGGCCGACTATTGTGAGAAGTCGTCTCATTTCAAAGAGATACATTGGTTTATGAAGAGGCCGACTTATGATGAAAAGTCGTCTTGCTTGAAGAAGAACTAAATCACCTTGTATATATAGAAGGCACTGCCCTCTCCTATATGAATTATTCATTATTATTCAAGTGTTTTCTGCTTATTCATTTCTGATCCTAAAACTAACATTAAGTAGATATGCAATGCTTTCACACTTACTCCCTCTTCTTCCTTGTCTGCTGTTCCCTTTCTCTTCCCAAAAAGCCATATTAATAAACCTCCCCTACTTGCTTTATTTCCTCTCACACTGCCTTCCATGCTACGTGGAGATAGGGGCAGTTTTTCATGTGCAAGATGTTACTCTATTAGTTTAAAAATCCTTTACCACTATTGACAGCTGGCTGCAACTATATGTGCTGTCTTCTTCTTTTGTTTTTAACTTTATTTCTTTGGGAGGACGTGGGGCTAGCGTACCTTCTCAAGGTACTGATTTTTTTTTTTTTTTAAAAAAGCTTGGGTCCCACCATTGTATTTTATCATACCTTTTAATTAGATTTTTTTTTAGCATAATCTCCTCTCAGCTTGTGGGTCCCACCTCAATGCGTAATATTTTTGTTTGGTTTTTGTTTGTTTTTGCTTTGTATTATATACTTTTCATTGAAAGGGATTATTTAAAATATTATTTCTTCTATATAAAAGAAAATATGTATTTGTTTTTTTACCAATAATTTATTATTATTATATATATATTTTTAAATTACTCATTATAAATTAATGTAAATATAAAATGATTAATAATCGGATTTTACTTCCTAATTGAATTTTGGACTTGTTGGTGTACGTTTTATCATCCACTGAACACACAGAATAAAATGTCCAAAGACACTCTATCCTCTCTTGAAAAACCACCGCGTATGCTAAGATTGCGAGAAGATCATATGGCGATTCCAAGGTTTTCTTTTGCATGTAGAAGGATGCAGCGATGGCGGATAAAACTTCAATGAATTAGGTAGCGATATGCTGGTAATAAACAAGGGGACTTACGTAAGAAAATCTTCACAAGTTCAGGACTTAGGGAATTTATCATTAAAGGCTCTCAATTAGGACTTTCCATGTGGATCTCAAAAAAAAGGCAAAAGGATAGGGTTTAGGAGAATCTAGTCTATGCCTAAGAACTCAAGAGACAATAAAGACTAGGTGAAGAGGATAAACCACACTTTGTTTCGCCTCTACCGCGCGAGGACAACGCATATGGAAATCAGATTTTTAATCTTCGGGTTACTGATAACCAATTTTTTCAAACCCTCGAATGAGGCTGAGTTAAGTTTCCACAATTAGGCTTCCGGGCTAACTGCATGCGGTGCAGAATCTGCATCCACATTGCGAGAAATATGGTACACTTCCATTGAATCAATACCAAATCGTCATAAATTTCAATTAACCAACTTTCAAAGCAAATTCTACTTAATCTCATTCAAACTTTAATCTATGGCGGAAGAAGATATGCAACCTCGCTTACTATTTGATAATAAGAAGTTATTCAAGGCAAATCATGCTCAAGAGCTTTTATTATTCGAAATAGTCTCAGTGCAACAATCTCATATGCTGTCTCCACACATTACAAATGAGGGGGCAAGCTCAATTTATAGGCTTCCCAATTACAATTCAATGGCCAAGATTGAGTTTCAAAATCCTTGGTAGGATTATAAAATAAAACCCTAATTAGGGTTTGTCACTTTGACCAATGAAAATTTCATTTGAGGACCTTGTCACAGCACAGAAATATAAACCAACAACAAAATAGAAGGTTGTTGGCATCATTGCGGAGTTAAGAAGAATTTGATTGAGGATTTGGAAGAATTTGATTGGTTGGAAGACGATGAGGTGCCACCTCAGCGTGCTGGATGTCTTCCTTGGTTTCTTCATTTTTCTTCCACGTGCTTGCCTTAGAATAATTTCCCTGCCGATGACTCTGTCCATTGTGCTTGTTCCTTCCTAGCTTTGATCTTGGATTCCTTTTGAGACTTTGATTTCTTCTTCTTGCTTGTACTGGAATCTTTGAGGTCTGGAAGTCTCCCCTTGGAGCAGGTGTCTGGACTTGAAGTGGGTTGCTTTGAAATTCCTCTTGCTTGAACTGGGTTGATGTTATTCCTCTGGATTTCCTCTCTGAATTCTCCAATTTGTGTCGAGAAATTTGTCTAAGTATGGAAATCTGTTTGGAACACTCTTCTTGTCATCATCTGATTCTGATTGGAAGCTTGTCTTTAATTCTTCAGGAGGTGAAATCCATCCAAGATTTCTGGATATTTGGAGAAGAATGCCCCTGTGCTTTCGCCATGATGGAGGAAATTGGAATTTTCTCTGTGAAGTATTTCCCATACTTAGCCAAATTTTGGCCATTCAAGTTCATTTTGTGCCACCTTCACACGAACTATTCAACATTTAGCCAAGGTTTTGGATGAACTTTGCCTGTGGATTTTCTTCAATTTTTTTGATTTGACATGCTATCTTCCAGGACAAAATTCATCCTATGGACAAGGATTTTATTCACTTTCATCACTTTATTTTCCTCTTCATCCTTCCTGTTTTCTGTCCAACACTTAGTGAATTCTTCTCCCCAGGGTATCAACACTTAGCCAATCTTCTGAGTTTTAGCTAATTTTCTCATCCTCTCCTTGGGCGGACTTCACATGAGCTTGGACGTTTTCTCTCTCGGCCTAATTCGGACTTTGCATCATGTTTGCCATTGTACTTGGCGGATCTTATGGATGTTCGTGCATACCTTCTCCAAGCAAAGTCAGACTTTGTAAAGGTTTGGACATGCTATGCTTGGGCAAAGTTAGACTTTCTTGTGCCATCCACCCATTGAGCAAAGTCGGACTTCATGATGCTCAAGACATTTTCTTATCCAGGTCCGACTTTATTTTGCCTTGAACATGCCTTACAAAGGTTTGGACATGCTATGCTTAGGCAAGGTTGGACTTTCTCATGCTTGTCCCATCCTTTTTCCCTCACTCCATTTGGCTTGAAGCAGTCTTGCCACCATTCCACGCCATTTCTTCTTCTTTGAAGATTCGCCTCGTGTCGTCATCCACTTGCATGAAATAAAATAAACAAATTCAGATTTTCTCTCTCCTGAATTCATGGTGAATTTTGTGTCGAATTTATCACTTCAAAGCGAATTCCATACTCCCTTTGCAATTTTCATCTTGGCACGGGCATATTTCATATTTAATTCTCCATTTTAATCTCCCGAAGTCGGAATTCCCACTGATTTGCCATACTCTCTCTCTAGAAGTTGAACCCTTTGAGACCTGCAAACTTTCAAGACTCTTGTCATTTATTTTTTAATCCAATCTCCTCTTCATTTTCTTTGGCCAATTTTATTCCCAATTTCGTCTAGCCAAGCCAAAATTTTAGCCATTATGTCGATAAATGTTATGCCAGATCCTTATTTTCCTTTGCCATGGCGAACTTTTAATTGCACTGAGCCTATTTTCTTCTGCCAAAGTCAATTTTTTTTTCTTGCTCGGGCGAATTTAATTTAGGCAAAGTCTTGGTCTGGATGTCTTCATCGGGCGAATTTCCTTGACGCTTGACAAATTCTTATTCCTTCTGGCCAAGGGCGATCCTTCCTTTCTCCCTGCCTTGTGCATTTTCTCTTGCCAAATTTGTCAATTTTTATAACATTTTCTCAGGACATCCATACTTAGGCAATTTGATTTCTCTTTCGTTTTCATGCTAGGCACACTTCATTTTATTCTTGGCCATAGCCTAATTTCTTTAGCACTTGTCCTTTCAATCTTAGCACTTAGCTTCTTGAAAATGCCATAACACTTAGCCAAAACTCTCAATTATTCATCCTTTAGCCTCTATACTTAGGCAAATTTTCGAATTTCTCTTGACTAGGCACCAAACACTTGGCAAAAATTGATTTTTTTTTTCTCTTCATAGACCATGGCGGACTTTCCAATCCTTTTGGACATGCATGGCGGACTTTGGAGAATCTTGGCATCATCCCTCTTGAGGCTGGCGGACTTCATCTTGGTCTTGGACATTCCTTCTTTGAACATGGCGGACTTCCAAAGATTTTAGCATTTGCCTTAATACTTTATCCTTTGGAAATGATTCTCCACCTTTCTAGGCTCTTACACTTAGCAAATTTTCGAAATTCTCCTTGCTAGGCACCAATACTTAGTGAAATTTTATTTTTTTTTATTTTTTTTCATCTCATGTGCCTAGGCGGACTTTCTTAGCACCTTGGATAAGCATGGCGGACTTCCTTAACTTCCTGCCACTTCCCTTTAAGTGTATGGCGGACTTTCCTTCCTCTTTGGACAAGCATGGCGGACTTTGAAGAATCTTGGCACTTCCTTTTGAGTGGATGGCGGACTTCCAGACCTTTTGGCATCTTCCCTTTGAGGCTAAGGCGGACTTTCCAAGCACTTGCCACTTTTCCTCAAGTGCATGGCGGACTTTCTATGTCTTTTGCCATTTTTCCTTAGTGCTGGGCGGACTTCACCAGCTTCCAGACCTTCATACCTTCTTCCGTCCCTCATTTCAAGGACCTTTCTCATGGCGAATTTCAGACTTAGCCATTTATTTCATAAATCTCATCTTTTAAGAGTTGATTTTCCATGATTTTGACCTTCAGATCTGATTAATCTCGAACTGATTTTCCAGAATTTGATTTTTTTTGGGTCTGATTTTCATGCTTTTTGACTGATTTTTCCAGATTTTTCAATAATTTTTCAATTTTTCTCTTTGATTTTCTGAGTGATTTTTTCGATTTTTTTGGATTTCTGAGTGCATTTTTGGAATTCGAGACCTTCTAAATATAGAAACTTTCCAAAAATAGAAAAAATAGAAAAAGCAAACCCTAAAAAATAGGGAACCTTGTTTGGCCCAAAAATGCTAAAAATGAAAAATCGAAAAAAGCAAACTTCCCTAAAAAGTAGGAAGTGTCAGAATTGGCCGAATTCACAGGCGATCTTCGTTTCCTGGGCCTTCTGAGCGCTTCCATGACGTCTACGCACTGATTCAAGCATGAATTACTGACTGACTTGGAACCCTCAAAATGATGACCTCATTGTAAAAAGACAAGTGACAAGCAGTTGCAACACCGAGGCAAAAAGCGAAAACAGGGGGTCCCCATTTGCAATGGGGCGATGTGTGAAATGGTCACAACAGGACTCAAAAACAAAACTGCAATACATACCTTTTTTTTACCCTTCCCAATGCAATATGTGACCCGGAAATCGCACTACATGCTTGTGTGTGCCATTCTCACACAAATTTCCCCCGGATGGCTAGACTTCCCTTCCCGATGATACTCTCTCTCTTTGCCGAGAACGCGTACATGTGTTGTGACACTCCAATAATAGGTTCAAGTTCAACATTAGTCCGTTTCAAATAATCAAAATCAAGCTTAACAATTTATCTATAATATTAGCATCTCTATAGAAGGTTCAGTCATATAACCTCATTCGAAATTATAGATACTCATTCATAACACCATAATTAACCTCATTCAATGCATCATTAAATCAATTAGTTTTTAACAACTAATTGAACAACTGTTTTTTATATCTAGATAAAACAATAGACAAGACAACAAAATTGATTTTAGGGCCAACCGTTATGACGATTAAATTTCACATTCAGTTGAACATCCATATCAACATGACAATACAAAATTTAGGGCCGGGTTTCATATTCAGCTAAACAACTATAAAAAATTTAGGGCCAGGTTTCATATTCAGCTAAACAACTATAAAAAATTTAGGGCCGGGTTTCATATTCAGCTAAACAACTATACAAAATTTAGGGTCGGGTCACAATTAGGTGTAGGAACCCCTGGTTTCCCTCTGACAATGATCTACTGATATTTCAAGTTTTTCTGACGTTTTTAGGTTTTTGAGATTTTTTTGTGTTTTTGAAGCAATAATGAGAAGGTACGATTTTGACAATAAATGCTAATAAATTCACTAAAAATCAAAGATCTCTGGAAATGCAACAATAACTACGCCAGTATCCTTTATTCAACTTTTCAAGTGATTACAATAATACCAGAAGGAAACAATGTATAAAAGAAGAATTTTTATTGGGAAAAGAACCTGATTTGCTGGTACGGCTGAAGGTACAAATCAGTACAGCAGAAATAAATATGATCTCTTTCCTTCCCTCTGGCATGCACAATTTCATCAGCTGATATAGGCGCCTCCTTCAGAGCAAACTGGAAGCATTAGATAAAGGCGTTGATTTTATTTTGATGAGGATGGCTCTTCATGAGGTACGGCCTGCTGGTACAGTACGGCCTGTCAGATCTGCCTTCAATACTGTACGGACTTCACTCACAACAATGACAAATCTCTGAATAAGGTGCGCCAAAAGCAATAGATGGTGTCTGGATACAAATAACTGCAAGTAACTGAAGGTATGGATTTTCTCTGATGCTCTGTAGTTTCCTCTGTATAAGAAAACCTCTGTGGCAATGAATCAAGTGGTATTCCACACTCTCTAAATTGCTTTCCGTTGGAGATGGCTCGTTCCCCAAGGCAAACGAACATGAAACCCTAAGTCTCAGGCTCAGACCAAAATTGATCAGTTTCAAAACTCAATAATCACATAATGGCACAAATCCCAATGCAAAACCCTCTTAAGGCTGAAAAGTGCGATTTCCTTAAGAATAGGGTTTTCATTAAAATATTCATATATTAATCTTTTTAATTCTCCATAGTTCTCAGCTGAATATTTTAATTTAAATCAAATGTGAAACTGGCCCCTTCTGATGATGGGCGCACCCCTCAAGGCAATCACTTAAGTTATAATTTAAAATTATAACTTTATAATATAAACATTAAATAATTAATATT
>VDFB02163332.1:0-43101 GCA_007258455.2 Sequoia sempervirens
ATATAAAGTGTTGAGGGGGGAGGGGGTTGATGTTTTCCTTTGGTTTAACATTACACCTTTGTCAAGTGAATGTCCTTTCCACGACAACAGTGAATCCCAATGATTTTTGCCTCATGAGTGTGTGCCTTAGTTTGCACACCCTTTTATTTGCAAGTTGTTTCTCCTACATGCACTTCTTGGTTTCATACAGTTTTAGTGTACCTGTCACACCTCTCCCTTTTTCAGCATTATGGGAGGGGGGTTTCTTGTAATGTCCCTTCCTTAGACAACTCAGTCTATAGCGGAGGTTGGCCTACTATTAGGGTTCTCGTAGGTTAGTAGCATGGTTAAGGGGACCCAACCGAGGGTTGTGGAGTCTAGCTAGGAGCCTTACGAGCCTTTCAGTTTGGATTTTAGTTGATGAATCCAGAGATAAAGTGAAAATATATTAAGGTTGCTTTAATGGAATAGTGAAAAGTGAATAGTAATTGAAAATCATAAGGTGAATAGTGAACAGTGTCCCCATCCTAGCAACTCAAGTTGTTTTTAAAAAGTGGCATTTTTCTTTGGATGAGGATGTTACGTAATCGATGTTGCGCGCAGAGTTAATCGAGGAACTAATGTTCCCTTAAATAGATTATTAAAATACGCATGTTTCTAAAAGAAACAATCGTTAACTAAGAATGAAGTGCTAGAAAGCAATGAGATGACCATAACGCACATACAGAAAGATATTATTCTAATACCCTCCCTTAATGGTCAATATTCTAACTACCAGAGACGTAGAGAAGGGTAAATTCTACCTTTCTCGTAATCTGTCGCGAATAAAAGACAAGATTCTAATCGACCGGGCCAATTTGAGATGAGTCTCACCAACCCTCCCGTAAACCGGCAGAATCCTCTGAAATAACAAAAACCAACCGGCCCAACCCTCAAGTTGAAACTGGTCCTTCCTCAGAACTGCAGACATAATTAAGAATCGAATCAAGCACACTTTTGAGGAAAAAATCGCCAAACCCAAGATTACAAATCATCGTTTTTTCGGAAAAAACGGTAAAAACCAAAGAGCCCTCCCGAATGACAAAAACCCTGACAAGGGTATACAGGAGAAAAACTCTTAATTTTTTAGGACAAAATTATAAACCCTCCCGGAACCCAGAAGACAGATTTTTTTTTTTTTTTCTTTTACGGGACAAAAAATATTTAAAAACCCAGGAAGAATCTCACGCAAGTTGGCGAATTACAGAAACCCAAAAAGTAGCTAGCACGGAATCCGAAACACGGATTAGCATACAAAACAGGTAGCCATCGATTGTCGGCTGAAAACCAGAGGGTTTGGAACCCTAGCCGCCAGAACATATCTGCACAGAAATCGAGGCACGGAAACGAAGCACCCAGAAAAATCGGACGGCAACCCAGTTGAGATCTCGAAAAACCCACCAGGAATCTGCAATCAGAAAATTTTTCCGACTTGAAACTGAGGCACAAATTTTGAGGCACGAACTTCGAGATGCCCAGAAAAATTTGAGACCGACCCATTTGAGATCTTGAAAAACCCAGAAGGAATCTGCAATTAAAATAATTTTTCGACTTTATCTGAGGGTTCAAAACCCTAGTCGAGATTCCAGAAAGCCCTAGGCGGCCATGAATGTCTGGAAAAATTGCAAAAACCAGCTGAAATCTTCACAAAATCGTGGCAAGTAGAGAGTAGAGTCCTCGGCGTCGTAGCAATGAGTAGAAACGACCCTTAGAAGGTTGCCAAAAAAACACAGAAAACGCGTTGAAAGAGCTTCAAGTCGCGGCCACACAGAAACTCGTTCACAACAATAGAAGAGTCTTAGAAACCGCGGGCTAAGAGGGATGAAATCACGACGTGAGAAACAGCGACGCGGGTTGCAGACGAGAAGGATATGCCAGGTACATTCGCGGAAGAAGACAAGGCTGCAAATCCCGTCACCAAAGGTCGCGGCTCTTAAAACAAACAAAGATAAACCGCGGCCAGATAAGGAGCAAAGAATGCTCGAAGAAGATCACGCGACCACCACCAAACGCGGGCAGAGACCACACAAATCGTGCCTAAAAAAGAACACGACCAGTCCTTCCCAGGTGACGAACAGAAAGCACAACCAGAAATATGCCCACGAATTTTTTTTAAGAATGGCACCCAGAAACCCTTGATTTCATGGCAGAAAAAGACCCGCGATTTTTTTTCCTTTCAACAGGAGCATGAAATCTCACGTGAAAATTTTTCACGAATTACAGATTTAAAAAATTCGGCTAGAAACCCTAGTCGAATCTTGAGCCCTCCCCGTAAGGGAGGCTCAGACCTGCTCTGATACCATGTTACAGAATCGATGTTGTGCGTGTATTAATCAGAGGAACGAATGTTCCTTAAATAGATTACAAAATACGATGTTTCTAAAAGAAACAATCGTTAACTAAGAATGAAGTTAGAAAAAGCAATGAGATGACCATTACGACATACATAGAAAGATATTATTCTAATAGAGGAAAGACCCTCACGAGGGAATATTTTATTATTTTTTATTAAAAAAGTTCTTGGAGGTTATAAAGCAAAGTGTTGGGCTCTTTTTTGGGCATTCTACTCTCATTTTTACCAAACACTTTGCAAGGTTGAGCTCTGGAGAAGGGTTTCAGCATTGCTTTAGCCTTTTGGGAACGAAAACTCTCAAGGCTATGGTGGATTGGACGAGAACTCAGTTCACCTTTGGGGAGGGCCTATTATGGGTCTTCATTTGGGTTTATTTGGATGAGTTTCAAATATATATTTTGCAGATCTGAGTTTGCAGCAATATTTTATCAACATATTGCAACAGATCAAAGGCAGCCATAAGCAGTATAGGTCTTTTCAAGGCCTTGGCAACTCATTTTATACCTTACCTCAGCTGCTACATCATTTCAAGAATCATAGGCTTCAAACCCTAGGTGCTACGAAGCGTTTCATACCAATTATCGGATCTGATTCGCATATTAAGTTAGCTGGAAGTTCATATCAGACCCTGGGGCAGCTTTGTGAAGCTGGGAAAAAGCTGAAAGGGGTTGTCCTTACTATTCAAGTTATATCAGATTGTTATATGCAAATTTGTGGTATGTACAATGACAATTGAGTCAATAAATTCATTATTATTGCACTCTACTTAAATTGTATGACTCGTTTAAGTTTTAGCAGCAATTTCCTTCCTTCTAGTTTGCAATATTGTTGCATCAATCAACCTTCAGCAAAAACACAAAAAAATCAGAAAAACACGAAAACAAAACCCTTCCTATTTGTTGGTCAAAGACTTTGAAAAGACAAAACTCAAAAAATCAGATCAGATTTGAGTTGGGGATCTTTCATTTCTACTGTTGGTGCTAATGCTTCCTTGGGTTCATGTTGGAGTGATCTATGTATCTAGTTCTTGTTCCTATGTACTTTCGGATGCAACGTACATCAACGATTGGTTACATGTATTTCAATGAGATGGATCACTTACCATATGGACACTCTTACATTCCTATTTTTTGTAGGCGACCTTACTTTTTTCATTTGATCAAAGACTATTGGCACCTATATTTTCAACTTGCATTTTGCATGTTGAGTAGTGTCATTAGGGTCACTCGTGCAAATTCATGTACTGTTTATATCTTCAAGTTATAGATGATTGTCTTTGTTTTCCATCTACTTCGAGTATTGTCGTTGGGGACACTCATGCAGATTATTGTCTCTCTCTTGATCAATGTTCTTCAGAATTGGTGCCTATATTTTCGACTTGCATCTTGAATGTTGAGTAGTGTCATTGGGGTCACTCATGCAAATTCGTGTACCAATTGTATCATTGACTTTCAAATGTTTTTCCTTTGTTTGCCATCTGATTCGAGTAGTGTTGTTGGGGGCACTCATACAGATTATTGTCTTCTTGATCCTAACATTTGTATCTTCGAATTCCAGATGTTTGCCTTTGTTTGCCATCTGATTCGAGTAGTGTCGTTGAGGGCACTCATGCAAATTCCTGATATCTTGATTCTGATCATCATTTGTTTCAGAGGATGTTCTTCATTTCAGCACCATATCAATCATCATTCAACAACAATCTACAACTTCTTCGTGCTTCAACAATGTTCTACATGTTCCTCTTTTTTATGACATTGTTTTGGTTGGAGGCTTCTTGGTCCTTTACCTTGATTTGAGGCTTTTTCAGTCCTTCATTCACCTTTCCCTTTTATGGAGAGGAGTTTTCTCCCACTGTGGTTTTCTCCTTTTCTCCATTTTGGGAGATCTTTTGTTTGTTCATGGGTACCTCGCCAAGCCTTGTTTGTCAAGACCAATGTTGCATTCTCTTTTTAGGGTTTTTAGCTACTCCCTAAGTTCATCTTAAAGGGGGGTCTTAGAGTAATCATGCATTAGCTAATAGTTATTAGTCTAATTTATTCTCATGCACTTAAGCTAAACTTAGGAGTGATTTACTATGTTAACTAGAGAGCTATTATTAAATCATTTTGTCTCATTGCATGAGATGTTGACACTTGTCATGATCTAATCCCTTTACCATTTAGGGTTGCTCCTATATAGCACTCAACCCTCATTGTATTATCTCTCTTTTGATCTCTCAAACTCTCAACCTTTGAGGACTCTTGTTTTCCTTGAAGTCTCTTGAGGTTCTTCGGTAGCTTTTTCTTGTTGAGGAATATAGCATTCTTTGTTTGCTAATCTCTTGCATGGAAGGCGTCTTTGTTCGTTGTTTGATCTTGTGGCTCGTGTTTTCACAATTCTAACAAAAGGATGTGGAAGAAGTGGAATGTCACACACATGACACGAAGGAAGAGAACAAAGTTGAGCAACTAATGTTATTAGCAGCCCAATCAAGTGATGAGGATAAT
Organism: Sequoia sempervirens; assembly: GCA_007258455.2. Lineage (NCBI taxonomy): Eukaryota > Viridiplantae > Streptophyta > Pinopsida > Cupressales > Cupressaceae > Sequoia > Sequoia sempervirens. The sequence goes on from VDFB02163332.1 coordinate 4,858, forward strand.
CAAATTGGAGAAGAGAAGGATGTAACAATAGCAATGGTTTGTCCTTTGGTGGGCATTGAGGTGGAGTTGATGCAAATTGATGTTGGTGAGAATGCGGAAGCAATGCATGTGAATGCACATGATGTGGAGTACTTTGATGAGGAACCAACTGAAGAAGAGAATGTGGATGTGTACCCTAATATGGTACAAGGAATATAAGTTTCAAATATTGAACCTGAGGTGTTTGCGAATGAAGGAGTTGGTGAGGTGGAAGAAGAAGCAATGTTTGGAGAAAGAAAATTCTTTTGGTAGAGGTGAGCATATTGGTGGAGTTGGACAAATAATAGTGGCTCAAAATCCACAAGAGGAAGAAAAAGGAGAGCATGTTGGAGGAGGTGGACAAGTTATGCTAGATGGAGATCCAAAAGGGGAATGGAAATTAATGGCCAAACTTGGCAAAGGGCGAGATTTGACCTACCCAAGAGTTTGGAAACACCAAGGTATATATTTTGATGTAATACTAGAGCATGTTACAAGCCATATGCATTTCAAAAGGGTAGTTCTACCACTGAACTCTACTTTGTGAGTACCATGCTCACAAACTTCTTCCCGACATGTATGATGCAAGAGCATTAGAGTCCATGAGAAATCTTGCATCACCCAACAGTAGAACAAAGAACTAAGAGAATTTTAGTTTTTGGTGTACGAATTTTCAATAAATGGCATGCTTGGATGAATCAACCACGTCTTGAATTATTCCATCTAACTTCGACAACATGACATCCCTAATGTTGCACAAAAGTTTTTAGTTGTGTAAAAATTTTAGTGGTTGCACACCAATTCCAAGTTGTTGCACAAGATCTTTAGTTTCAGTGTGTAATGTCCCCATTTTTAGCACTACACTTTCTAGTGACTGTTAGCCAATCCCCGAATGCCTGTAGGCCAGTTAGATGCCGAATTAGGATTTCCAATTGTTTGGAAGTCTCTTTTGTGGATTCAGGGGCTTGCATGTCAGAGTTTTGCAATTTGGTTTATGGATTCCTTCTAGGTTTCCAGAGAGCTTCAGAGGGATGTGACATACATTTCAGAGACGTGACATGCATGTCAAGGATGTGACATGCATTTCAATCAGGGGTTTGCATGCAGGATTGGTTTCTAGATTCTTTTTGGGTTTTCAAAGAGCTTCGCAGTGGTATGACATGCATCTGCATTTGACAACCTTTTCTGGACTTACTATTTTTAATAAGTTCCGATGGCTGCCTAATTTGTGCTCAAAATGCATTTGGAGTCACTATTTTTAGCAGTATGCTATTTATAGTAATTGCTAATTTTAGCAGTCAGTTTGGGGGTTTCCAGAGGGGTTTCTATTTATAGCAGTGGTCGCTTTATGGTGTTGCTATCTTCAGTTGGTCAAAGTGTTCTTCAATGGTCTTCAATTTCGCTCAGTTTTGGCGTTTGGTATACACTTACTATTTTTAGCAATGCTATTTATAGTAAGTCATCTTTGGGGGAGATGGTCCCAGGCCAATATATTCGCAGCAGTATTATTTCTCAGTTGGTTTGGAGAGCCTATGGTTGTAGTATTTAATAATTGTTTTATTCAGTCACTTAACCTATTTAATAAATAATTTTATAAACTTAAATGAAAGGGAGTAAAAGGTCATCCAAAAAGCACCATGGCCTAGGCGTGCAACTTATAAGTTGTTTTAAAAGACTTTTTAAATATTTAATTTGCTCCATGAGAGGGACGCCAATGGAGAAAAGATGAATTTAAAATGTTTATTTTTCCAAGGCTAAGAAGGGTGTTGGTTTTTAGGAAGAAATTAAGAAGCTTTTGGAGTCCAATCGCCCTAGCTTCTATATATTTTCATTTTGGCTCTCATTTTCACATCTTGGCTTTGACAACTTAACGAAATGTTGTTGGATTTCTTCCAAAGTGTTTGGGCAGCGAACTGAAGACAAAAACCCTCTTCATTTGGGCTGGTTTTAGTGGTAAAATATCCTCCCTAATCAAATAGAGAGTGGTTCTACAGCAGGAATCACAAAGAGCTTCACAGAGTTCGAATTTGGAGATTGGAGAATGAAGATTTATCAGATATTTTGATGAGTTTTTGGTGTGTTTTCGATCGCTTTCAGTTTTGGTGTGATTCTTGAAGATTTTGGTGTGTTTATTTGCATTTTCTGGGCGTTGCTTTCCTAGACCAGAATTTTTATTTGTGCTCACAGCTCTTAAATGGGTTGAAGAAATGAAATGGGTATTGTTCCATTAGAAGCCCCTTCTCTTGCCAATCATTTCAAGTATAAGACTGCATTTTTTGGTGGAGGCAGTGATTTTTAAGAGAGGATCGAACTTTCTTGGGAAGGACACCATTGCTGGAGATAAAACCCAGTTTTGACCTGCAACTCTTAGACGTTGTTTGCTGCACTTTGGGGGTTTCAAAGAGAGGTCTAGGAATTTGGAATCAGGGGTATTTTGAAGACTAAATCTTGAAGATGTTTGGTGCTCTTTCCGGAGTCTCCTTGCTGCTGTAACAAGTCATACCAGGTTCTAATTTTACTTTGTAATATTCTGATATGAAACAGATAATTAATATTCATGATGTTTGTTTCACTCTATATTGAAAGGATTTAGTTTATTGTATTTCCTATTCATTGCAATACCCTCTTTATGTTATGTTCATCTGAAAACGCATTGAAAACCAAAAACAAACACATTATTGAACAAGCAACCAACAAACAGGGGTTTCAAAAAAAAAGTTACAAGGGTGTAAATTACAGTGGTATCAAAGTGATTCTTTCTACCATCCTGTGTGGTCATAAGAAAATCGGCATTCTTCATTCTATGAGCACAAGAGAACAAGGATACATAAGGAGGGAGATGACTACAAAGAAGTCTCTACCTGAGTTGATACAAGAACTGACCACGCTAATGAGGGATCCTAACATCAAAGGGGGCACTCTCAATGATTGTTGCTAGATCAAAAAGTCAGGATGGAAAAGTGCACATGACACATCAAGATGACCGTGAGATCAAAGAAAATACCTTGACTCATGAGGAGAGAGTGGTCGAACCCCAAAATAGTCCTCTAAATTTGCATGTGGTTAATGGTGATGAAGAGCAGTTGGGCAATAAAAACAAAACAGCAGTCTTGTATCCTAATTTGGATTCATCCAATGAGGGTCTTGTGACTAATGACTTCACAGAAGATGTTAGTAGAACTAATGTGTGGTTTGAGTTCACCAAAGAAGAGCATGTTAAAGAAAATTTGGGCGGCGTCATTGAACCAACTTATAACCATTACCATAGTGATGATGTTGGTGATGATTCCAATGTGTTTGTGGAAGATTTGGTGATAAACAGCTCTCCTCTTGTTGCTGACCCAACTTCTCAAGAATTTTCACATGGAGAATTTATGACAAGTGATCAAGAAGACCTTTTTGGTATGCACATGGCTATTCATGATGAGATCAGAAATATACCTATAGATGATGGGCTCATTGAAGGCAAAAATGATAGAGTTTTCCAAACAGCTAGCATTGATGACTTTTTGCTTCATTACAGGATTGGTGACATGGGTGGTCCTGGGATTGATTATCAAACTAAGCCCTTGGAGAAAGATACTTATGAGGATATCAGTTTAAGTGAGTTGGGAGGTGACTTATTCAAAGAGTCAACACTCCAAGAGGGGTACAAGGAGCACTTTCCTATTGATCAAAATAATCAATCCCTTAACATTTGGGATCCAAGTGTGATGGCACCTAAGGATGACAAAGAACTTGTGTGGGATGAATTTCCCTTTGATCCGGATGATGAAACAAAACTTGATGAGGACTTTATATCAACAAACAGTGGTGACACTATAGTTGAGTTTAGGGTTGCCTTCTCGTTTGATCAAAGTGACAATGAGGTGGAAGGAGATTTAGAAGTCTATAAGGCTCCTGACATTGAAGAGTTTGATGGTGTTCTTGAGCAGAAATCAGATTTATTAGTGCACGGAGCTGATCATTATTTAGGTGTTGAGCAATGTCATCACATGGATGGTGTGGGGTGTGAGACTAGGGACAGCCAAAGTGTTGTTGAAAACAAGGATGGTAATTTTGATGATAAGCAAAGGTTTGAGGAATTAGTAGAATCTAATCATCTATTTGATATAGAGCACTTTCAACTAGTTGGTGAAGAAAGACAAGAGTCTTGGAGCAGCTATGGGGGCAACGGTTGTAAGAAACCAAGTTCTGAATTTTTCTTGCAGCCTATTAGCAGACCACCAACTTTGCATTCTTATGAGTGGGAAGGTCAATTCAAGGTGTCTATTGAAGATGAAGTTCAAGCTCTATCCACATTTGACCGTACACATAGTTTGATTGAAAAACTCTTATGGAAGGTTCAGATTGAGGAGAAACGGGCTAGAGTTAGGGATGGAGTCACTCTCCCTAAGTTGTAATTTGTTAAAGTTTTTTTGGAGGCTATGAAATCAGAATATTTACACCTGATCAGAGATCGAGATTATGCCTACGAATTTGCAAAGAAGACCATTGATGCTTTCCAAGGAAAGGAGATAAAGGTTGACGAGCTTACTCTTGAGCTTGAATCAACAAAGGATATGCTAGAAGATACCAGGATGCAAGAGATCAGCTTGCTAATTTCAAACTTTTCAAGGAGCAAGAGAATGCACAAAGAGTTGAAGAAATCAAACAGGTAATTGAAGAGCTTGATAGTCTACAAGAAGAGTTTGACTTGGAAAATTTTCCAAGAAAATCAGAAGTTGCATGTGCAGATTTGGATCCGCAAGATGGAAGTGAGCAAGAGGAAAGGGGTGACTTCCAAGCCTTTGGCAATCTAGTAGACGATAAAACATGTGGTGAAGTGACCGAGCATGAGATTGAGTATGATTTCCAGCATACTAATGGTAAGATATCAGACCATGAAGACATGTCACACTTGGTGAGTGGCCATCTTCCGAGGCTGCTTGATAATGAACGCATAAGTGGGTTTAATGATCAAGTCTCCACTAGGGTAGTGTTGAATCAAGATGTTTTCAACACCCTTGACATCAAGATGCTGTCAAAACACAGTTTGGTACCTGCTCAAGGTTTCATTACAGCTACAAGGAGTAAAGATTTCAGACTTGTTATTCAGTGAGTGGGGGAGAAAGAAGAACCAAAACAGATTGTTTATTTCCTTGACAATCCATCCCTTGGGTTGAGTGATGCTTTGGCTCATACTAGCCCGTTTTGGGAGTTGGATTTGATGACAACAATTGTTCCATGCTCCATTGATATTGATGCTTTCATGGTTAGGCTTCAGGGGTTCTTAAGAGAAGACACTAATTCCTTGAGAGTGCATTTGATTATGATGGACACTTGGAGACGTGTTGTGTACTCTTTTCGGTGTGTTGGGGATCATTCTTGGTTGGGTATCCTTGTTTGGCATCCTTGGCATGGTATGACAAAGCTTATTGGGTATGGTTGGAGGGATTCTTGGAGGGATAAGGATCAAAATTTCAGAATTAGTGGTGTTGCTAACTTCCTTACCAGCCATCTAGTGGCCCCATTTGTTCATCAACAAATGGATAGGAGAGAAATTTTAAGTGTAGATTGGAGAGATGAACGGATGGCTACTCTTGGGAGTGATCTTTGGCTTAGACAGGGGCAGATTTTGAGACGCGAGCTTGTTGATTTGGGGCAGACCAGCCACCTTACATGGGGAGTTACTCTCGTTCAAGAGAGTTGGTTCATTATTTCTTGTCAAGCAGGTGGAAGATATCAGTTGGAGATTTCTTGGGTGTGTTTTCCAGCCACTTACGAGATGATTGAGTGCGACAAGATGCTCATTTCACATGTTCAAACTTGGGAATTCCTATGGCATTGCTATTATCCTCTGTGTAGAGTGCACTGTTTTTCGCCAATCTCAGCCTTGAACAGCAGTGATCATTGGTTCCTTCAAACCTTTCCTACTCTCTGAGTTCATCTTATGGAGGTTTGTGATGCAAATTTTGATAGTTTTCTCACAATATTCGTTAGGGACAGTGAACCCCCACATGCTTTAGTTTATCATTCAGAGGCTATTGGAGTGGGAACTGTAAGAGTTTTCCGAAGTCTCCATGGTTGTATCATAATATTTCAGACGAGGCATAGTAGATTCATATGGAGTCATGGGGATGATTTTGTTGAGCTCTTGCAAAGGATTGATTCCCTCTTTGCAAGGAGGTTGGGAGAAGTCACATATGCAGTCGTGGCTCTTTCAAATACCATATGGAGGATTGCTGAGGAGTTTGATTTTAAGTTGGGTAGATCATATTTCCTATTGCCCAGGTTAATGATAAATCGTGGCTTTGTTGATGTCGATTACTCAGAGTCTTTTGGGCATGAGATTCTGCATGGCATTGATTTCAGTCCTTCCAGTTTCCTCAGCTTGAGTTTCAGGGATGGCAACATTTGGGGGTTACAAGGGAGGTCAATGCAATGTTGGCACGATGGTTTCACTTGTGTGATCAGAGTGGTGCAGCATCGCCATGGTGGGTTCTTCCTGAGACGAACATGGGACCCTAGGATTCTACTAGTTTTGGTGCAGATCAGTTTAAATTTTTTTGGAGATGTGGTGGTATTGCTTGAGGGAAAGCAATATTGGGAAGGGCGGCCTGTAATGTCCCTATTTTTAGCACTACGCTTTCCAATGATTGTTAGCCAATCTCCAGATGCCTATAGGCCAATCAAATGCCGAATAAGGGTTTCTAGCTATTTGAGGTCTCTTTTGTGGATTCAGGGGCTTGCATGTCAAAGTTTTGTAGTTTGGTTTATTGATTCCTTATGGGTTTTCAAAGAGCTTCAGAGGGATGTGACATGCATTTCAATCAGGGGTTTGCATGCAGGATTGGTTTTTGGATTCTTTCTAGGTTTCCAAAGAGCTTCGCAGTGGTATGACATGCATCTGCATCTGAAAACCTTTTCCAGACTTGCTATTTCTAGTAAGTTGCGACGGCTGCCCAGTTTGTGCTCAAAATGCATTTGGAGTCGCTTACTATTTTTAGCAATATGCTATTTACAATAAGTGCTATTTTTAGTAGTCGGTATGGGGGTTTCCAGAGGGGTTTCTATTTATAGCAGTGGTCAGTTTATGGTGTTGCTATCTTCAATTGGTCACAGTGTTCTTTAGTGGTCTTCAATTTCGCTCAATTTTGGCATTTGGTATACACTTACTATTTTTAGCAGTGCTATTTATAGTAAGTCATCTTTGGGGGAGATGGTCCCTGTTAGTGTAGGTTTTTTAAGTTCCTTATTTTAGAGGGTATTTCTTTTTCCTACACATATTATTTAAGCTTGCTTAGGTTTATTAGGAGTGGTTAATATGAAGACACGTAGCGAAATACACTAGCTACATGTGACACTCTCTCCCCACACATGGGTAGTTGAGTTACACATCCTCTTTTGGCTTGTTCTGCCACCTCTCATAACCACTATTTTGTTTTTACCTAGGTAGGTTATCGGGTAGTTGGGTTCCTCACCCTCTTCTAGCTTTATGTGCCACCTCTCTCCTATCTTCACTTGAGGAGGTTATGCCACATGTTTTGTCATTTACCAAGTACGTGATAACCTCCCACTTTTTATGGGTAGTAGGAGTTACTGCACCTCTTGGATGTATTTGCCCTTATTCTTCTATATATTGAGCACTCTCCTCTCACCTTCACTAGTTCAACTAGTTCAGTGATTCTTCGGTGAGAGTCACGAGAGTATTCTCAAAATTCTTTTGCTTTGTCTCTATTGATCTCTCATTTCAAATTTTCTCTTCATTCTACTATTTTGATCTTTGATCATTTTTTGATTGGAGTTCCATGTGATCTATGACCAACATCGCATCTTGGCTCGATTCTCGCTTCTCGAAGAATCTAACATGGTATCAGAGCCTGTTTGTTTGGTTTACTTCACTTTTATTATCTAATTTCTTAGAGAGATTTGAGACTAATCCAAAGCTAGCATTTTCCTCTAACGTGAACAATTTAAAGGAAAAATAAGCTTTGTATAATCTAGGTTGCATATTTGGTTCTTGTGAGATCTGAGTGATTGTTGCTTTTTGCTAATCCTGGAGGTGTTTTCAACATTTTTGGTAATCCTGGAGGTGTTGCAAAACAAAGGTTTCAGTGTGGTTCCTGGAGGTAGCTGTCAAATCGGAGCACTTTTAGCCCAAACAGACCTTGCCATTGCGCTTAGAAGGCTCAAGAACCTAACGATCGATTACCCATTTGTCGAAATGGAAGAAAGTCATTTTCGAGGCAATTTTTTTTTGTATTTCAAGCCATACAGCCCTTGCAGTGTTGTACCATCCGGAATGTTTTTAATATATATATTGTATTTCCCAAGGAAAATTTGTTTTCTGAAAATTCTCAAAAAAAAATCAAAAAATTGAAAAAAATATATATATATATATAATTTTTTGGGGATTTACCCCTGCATACACACAAGGTACCATGTACCCTGCGTGGTACCCTCAGTCCTTCCGCTGCAGATTCTGACTCCCATCAAATCCTTGGCCCCACCACATACCGACGGGTTCTATTCAAAACCGACGGTGAAAATTTTAAGTAAATTGGTAGTCTAATCAGATTTCAAGGTGGGGCCCCTATAGGGCTCCACGTGGCGACATCTCCTTGGCTGCGGCAGGCCCCTCACCCACATGGCGGACATTTTTTAAATCAGGCAAAATATATTAAAAACAAAAAAATCCAACGGATTAATATTCCTTAGCATCTCTAGAAAATATTCTCAGTGAATATTCCATCGGGCAATCAGCGTACCCACAACATTCTCGAGCCATCAATTTTCAACTACCAGCGGGAGAATATTTTGTTGGCAGAGTATATTCTTTTTTTACACCCTCAAGACCGTCAAATTTAATGCAATTTTTTGCTAACGTATGCGGCTTCTTAAGAATTTTTTGCCCCCCTCTCCATTGAGCATTTGAGTTTTGCAAGTCAGCTTCAGAAGGCCCATTCTCAGCCATACGAAGGCCTTCTCAAGTGCAATTTTTTTTGTTTTGGGGTAGAATTTCGTGCTCTACACATGGTGAAGTTGGTTTTTTGATTTGATACTCCAGATTTTCAGAAATTGAAGTTTCTCTCAAAATTTGTTGTGCGGTTCTTGTTTTGAGACCTTCCGGGAGCCATAACTTGTGCAAACAAACTCCGTTTTTGGTGCCGTTTTTTTTAGAGTTCATATTTTTCTATGTACTCCACGTTGGTGCTCTCAATTTGATCTCATATTTTAGTTTCAATTTCTTGGTCATTTTGGGCCCAGTAAGAGTCTAAAAGGTCTAATTTTTTGCAATGTAATCACACTAATTATAAAGTGCCAACATTGTAATTTCTTTGGGGGCCGGCAGCAGGGTGGGTCATTTTAGAAACTAGTGAAAAGGGGGGGTGTTTAGTGTTCCTCATTTCCGCACTTTTCGTTCTGCTTTGCAATCTTCTTTTTTGCACTCATGGATGCATCTACACTTCCAGTTTTAACCCCATATTACTATTTTGAATGGAAATCTAAGATGATAATATATCTAAAAAGACATGGATATCATCATGTAACAATGGGACTTGAAACTGAACCAAAAGATGATGCAGAAAAGATTAAATGGTTCAACAAATGTGATGAAGCCTTTGGTACTCTGTGCATGTCAGTCTCTCCTAACCTTCTTTTTCATATTGAGTCTGCTAAAACACCAAATGATGTTTGGACTAAATTGGAAAGCCTCTTTGGTAAGTAGGATGAGTTAAGGGGTTATCAGTCAAAGAATGAACTCATAGGGTTAAGTCCTAACAATTTTGACACTATACAGGACTTCTTCACAAAATTGAAGGCCATTAGATTGTAGTTAGAACAATGTGGAATCAAGAAAGATGATAAGCAACTAATCTTGAGTATTCTTTCTAAGCTTGGTCCTAACTATTATGTATTTGTTTCTACATTCTATGCTACAAAATGTGCCCTAGGTTCAACCTACAAAATGCCTTCTCTAGATGAATTTGTTGTAGAGCTCACTAGGGAGCAAGACAAAATGGTTCTAATGGGTACAATTAAGCCCTCTAAGTCACATGCCTTAGCTGTCAATCAAGGCACAAAACAGAAAGGGCCTAGCAAGAAGGATAAGAAACAAAAGAATCAGGGAGAGAAGAAGAAAGATCATAAACATGTTGCTTCAAAAGCAAATAATCAGATCTCTTCATCAAAAGGTGATCAACCTAAGAAGGAGAAGGTCAAGTGTTCTTATTGTAAGAGGCCTAGTCATGATGAACACAAGTGTTTAAAGAAGCAAATTGATCACCTTTCTCATCTTCTAGAAAAGAACAATATCAAGGTGCCTAATTCAGTCAAACAAAGTTCATCAGAAGGGTCTTCTAAGGACACATACAAAAGTAAGGGGAAAGGAAAGGGCAAGGCCCTAGTTGTTGTTGTTTCACAACCAAATTCATGGATCATTGACTCAGGTGCTTCACACCACATGGCCTCATCAGAGGATAATTACCTCTTCGGATCCATGTTCTATGCCTACCATATTAATGGGTGATGACACTCTTATTGAAGTGCATGGGAAAGGGTCTATTGATGTGGGTGAAGGGACATTTGAGGATGTTCTTTGTGTTCCATCTTTGTCAACTAATCTCCTATATGTTTATCAAATCACTCACACCGGTTCTAGCAAGCAAGTTGAGTTCACTCCAGATACAGTGGTAATCAGTGAAATGCATAATGGGTCTAAAGTTGTCGTGGGAAAAGCAAATCATCAGTCCAGACTATATCAGTTTTCTCACTTTGTTCCTGACTCTCCTTCGACAGCCTTAGTCACTCATGCAAATGAGGTGAATTGTTTGTGGCATCAACGGTTTGGCCACTTGAACTACCGTTACTTGCAGCAACTCAGTCAGCAAGATATGGTTACAAGGTTGCCTTCTATTCGATTTTCTGATGGTGTTTTCCAAGGATGCATTCTTGGTAAGCATCCTGAGGAGAAATATGATTAAGGCAAAGCATGGAGGCCTACACAACTATTGGAGTTGGTACACAGTGACTTGGCAGGACCATTTCCACAACCATCTTTCAGCAGGGCTAGATATGTCCTGACATTTATTGATGACTTTTCCATTTACACTTGGGTTTACTTTCTCAAACAGAAGTCTGAGGTCTTTGAGCATTTTCAAGATTTCAAAGCTTTTGCAGAGAAACAGTCTAGGAAGTTCATCAAGATTTTGCGTACAGATAATGGGGGTGAATATGTTAATCATCAATTTGAACAGTTTTGTGCTTTAGAAGGTATCAACATGCAGCACACAGTTCCATACTATCCAGAGCAAAATGGTGTCGCAGAACACAAGAATAGGTCCTTAAAAGAGATGGCTAATTATATGATTCACTCCAAATCTTTGGCACCTCAATACTGAGCAGAGGCCATCAACTATGTGTGTTACATCCAGATCAGAGTTCCTCACAAAGCTATGAAGAGGGTAACTCCTTTTCAAGCTTGGACTGGTTGGAAACCCACAGTTAAGCACTTTAGAGTGTTTGGCTCTCTTGCATGCGCCCACATTCCAGTAGAGAAACACAAGGCTATGGATCCGCAGAGCAAGCCTTGCATATTTGTTAGGTATCCAAATGATGTCAAAGGCTATAGGCTTCTCCATCCTACCACTCATGAGTTGTTCATTGAGAAGAGTGTTTGTTTTGAGGAGAGCCCTTCGAGTTCTTCTCATAACACTTCTCCATCCACTATCAGATTGGAGTCCATGCATCATGATGACAGTTCTTTAGAGGATCTTAATCCTCATAATCCTGATGAGGAGTCTTCTTCCTCCATTTCAAATGGTGACAATAATGATGTGGTTTCACATTCTTCTCCTACTCGTCATTCAAAAGGCGATGATTCTCCTCCAAACTCTCCATCCCTTGCACCTTTGTGGGCTCGTCAGACATTGGAATCAACTGGTGATTGGGTTGGTGATCCATCAGATAGTAGAAGAACAAGGTCACAGTTTCAGCAAGCTCCACATCTCTTTATTGCTTCAACTTCTGATCCACAGTCATTTCGAGAAGCTTCAGATTTTTCTGAGTGGGATGTTGCAATGCAAGAAGAGTTCAATTCCTTAGAGAGGAATCACACATGGGATCTTGTGCCTCTTCCTAAAGGAAGGAAACTTTTTCGATGCAAGTGGATCTATCTGACAAAATTTGCAGCAGATGGGTCGATTGATAAGCATAAGGCTCCCTTGGTTGCAAAAGGATTCTCCCAGGTTCCCGAGATTGACTACTCTAAGACTATTGCACTAGTTGCTAAGATGAATTCCATCCAACTTGTCCTTGCTATAGCTATAGCCCATCATTGGGAAGTTCATAAGATGGATGTGAAGAGTGCCTTTCTTCATGGTGACCTTTAGGAAGAAATCTACATGGAGCAGCCACAGGGGTTCATCCAGGATCCTTCACTTGTGTGTCGTCTTCGGAAGTCTCTCTACTGCCTTAAACAAGCTCCTCGAGCTTGGTATGCCAAGATGGACTCCTTCCTTCTAACAGTTGGGTTCACTCGATGCCATTCTGATCCGAACATCTACATTCTACAACAGGATGGCACTCTCACATTTCTGGTTCTATATGTTGATGACTTGTTGATCACTGGGAGTAACTTATCCACCATTAAGGCAATGAAAACTGCTCTACATGATAGATTTTTGATGTCAGACTTGGATCTTTTGCATTATTTCTTGGGGATTGAGATCACTCAGTCATCTTCGAATATTTTCCTTGGACAACCCAAGTATGCACTTGACATGCTCTCCAAATTTTGCATGGCTGACTATAAGCCTACACCGACTCCATTTCTGTCAGGGGTCAAACTTGAGGCTAAATGTTCCTCACCATTGGTTGATGGCACTTTATACCGATAGCTTGTTGAGAGTCTCATCTACTTGACTAATACGAGACCCGACATTTCATATGTTGTGGGCATGGTCTCTCGATTCATGCAAGAGCCACGTGAGTTGCATTGGAAAGAAGCTAAGCAGATCCTCCACTACATTAAGGGTACTCACAATTATGGGATTCACTATACAACGGATGTGGATATTGACTTGGTGGGACATACAGATTCAAATTGGGCAGGTGATTCTCAAGATCGCAAGTCTACTTTTGGGTATTGCTTCTCTCTTGGTTCAGGTCCAATTTGTTGGTCAAGCAAGAAGCAGTTTGCAATTGCTCTTTCATCTACAAACGTGAGTATTGAGGGGCGGTTAATGCCACCACTAAGGCTATTTGGCTTCAGAATATTCTCACTGAGTTTGGCATTCCATTCAAAAAACCTACAGTCATCTTTTGTGATAATCAGAGTGCTATACAGATCTCAAGGAATCCAGTTCATCACCAGAGGACAAAACACATTGAGATACATATGCACTACATTCAAGCGTTGATTCAAGAAGGCATCATTGATCTTAAGTATTGTTCTACATCGGAGCAGACTACGAAAATATTCACCAAACCCTTCACAAAGAGCAAGTTCCTTCATTTGCGAGCTTTGCTAGGGGTGCGACAGGTGTCTACTTCAAGAGGGGCTTCTTAGTCCGTTCTACTCTCTCTACTTTGGGGGGCTATTTTCTCTCTCTTATGGGGGCTTCCTTTTTTTTGGGGGAGAGAGGCGGGTAGGGGCAGGATCTCTATGTACATGGGTACCTAAAATGGCCTCGTTTTCCAGGACCCATCTTTTCACCCACCCAAGCTACGCTTAAGGGGGGGTGTTAGTGTAGGTTTTTTAATTTCCTTATGTTAGGGGGTATTTCTTTTTCCTACACATTATTTAAGCTTGCTTAGGTTTATTAGGAGTGGTTAATATGAGGACATGTGGTGAAATACATTGGCTACATGTGTCACTCTCTCCCCACACATGGGTTGTTGAGTTACACATCCTCTTTTGTCTTGTTGTGCCACCTCTCTCCTGTCTTCACTTGAGGAGGTTATGCCACATGTTTTGTCATTTACCAAGTAGGTGATAACCTCCCACCTTTTATGGATAGTAGGAGTTAATGCACCTCTTGGATGTATTTGCCCTTATTCTTCTATATATTGAGCACTCTCCTCTCACCTTCACTAGTTCAGCTAGTTTGGTGATTGTTCGATGAGAGTCACGAGAGTATTCTCAAAATTATCTTGCTTTGTCTCTATTGTTCTCTCATTTTAGATTTTCTCTTCATTCTACTATTTTGATCTTTGATCATTTGTTGATTGGAGTTGTATATGATCTACGACCAACATTGGATCTTGGCTCAATTCTCGCTTCTCGAAAAATCTAACAGTCCCAAGCCAGTATGTTTGTAGCAGTATTATTTCTCAGTTGGTTTGGAGAGCTTATGGTTGCAATATTTAATAATTGTTTTATTCAATCACTTAATATGTTTAATAAATAATTATAATTTTATAAACTTAAGTGAAAGAGGGTAAAAGGTCATTCAAAAAGCACCATGGCCTAGACGTGCAACTTATAAGTTGTTTTAAAATACTTTTTAAATATTTAATTTGCTCCACGAAAGGTACGCCTAGGAAGAAAAGATGAATTTAAAATGTTTATTTTTCCAAGGCTAAGAACGGCATTGGTTTTTAGGAAGAAATTAAGAAGTTTTTGGAGTCCAGTCGCCCTAGCTTCTATATATTTTCATTTTGGCTCTCATTTTCACATCTTAGCTTTGACAACTTAATGAAATGCTACTGGATTTCTTCCAAAGTGTTTGGGCAGCGAACTGAGGATGAAAACCCTCTTCGTTTGGGCTGGTTTCAGTGGTGAAATATCCTCCCCAATCAAATAGAGAGTGGTTCTAAAGCAAGAATCACATAGAGCTTCACAGAGTTCGAATTTGGAGATTGGAGAATGAAGATTTATCAGATATTTTGATGAATTTTTGGTGTGCTTTCGATTGCTTTCAGTTTTGGTGTGATTCTTGAAGATTTTGGTGTGTTTATTTGCATTTTCTGGGTGTTGCTTTCCTGGACCAGAATTCTTATTTGTGCTCACAGCTCTTAAATGGATTGAAGAAATGAAATGGGTATTGTTCCATTAGAAGCCCCTTTTCTTGCCAATCATTTCAAGTATAAGACTGCATTTTTTGGTGGAGGCATTGATTTTTAAGAGAGGATCGAACTTTCTTGGGAAGGACACCATTGCTGGAGATAAAATCCAGTTTTGAACTGCAACTCTTAGATGTTGTTTGTTGCACTTTGGGGGTTTCAAAGAGAGGTCTAGGCGTTTGGAATCAAGGGTATTTTGAAGACTAAATATTGGAGATGTTTGGTGCTCTTTCCGGAGTCTCCTTGCTGCTGTAACAAGTCATACCAGGTTCTGATTTTACTTTGTAATATTCTAATATGAAACAGAAAATTAATATTCATGATGCTTGTTTCACTCTATATTGAAAGGATTTAGTTTATTGTATTTCCTATTCATTGCAATACCCTCTTTATGTTATGTTCATCTGAAAACGCATTGAAAACCAAACACAAACACATTATTGAACAAGCAACCAGCAAACAGGGGTTTCAAAAAAAAACAAAATACAGAGGCATATGTTACACAGTGTAAGCTCTTTTGCTTGTATGTAGTATGCCTAGGGTTTTGTAACTAACTTGACCAACTATAAAATCTGAGTTAGGGTTATATTCCATCATCAACAAGTTTGCTAAGTAACAGCAACACTTCAATGAATCAACAAAGTGCAGAAATAAAGTTGCAATCACGAAAGAAAAATGCTAAACAATGAAACAGTTTGCAAATAATAACTGATCTGAAATTCTCTGATATAAATTAGGATTTGACATCTGATTTAGATCTTACAATCCAACTGGGATTATACACAACAATAGGGTAATTGCAGGTAAACAGTCTGCTTTGAGTTTTCTGATGTAAATTCTAGATCACAATTCTTACAATTGCATTGTTACACAATCCCTTGAAAAGGCAGTCTACAAATGGTAGCCTAGCTCTTAGGCGGGGGCGTCTTAGGGATTTATGATGCCTTGCTACTCTTTGAACGGAACCCTAACTCCTCCTATCCACAATTTGGCCTCTAACTCACCTGATTAGGTATTCGCTAGTCTTTGCCACTTTGGATCTTCTAACAGACTTCCCAATAATGAATCCATGTGGGTGTAAATCGTTTTAGGAAGATTGCAGGTCTGCAATGAATGATCTAAGCTCGATCTGATCATTTGTCGCCTAAGGTGTGCTGTGTAGATAATTAATTAAATTCCCTCCTAGATCTGCAATTTGAAGACTGATCTTATGTTGCCACCCTAATTCTGCAGTTGATCCGGATCTGCTGCTCTCTAGTGATTCACTAATCCTGAGAGATGAAATTGAATCTGCTCCTTCTACACAAAACCATACCTCAATGCTTTCAGATGACTATGAATATAGTTTTGATCTGCACTAAATTATTAGCTATTTGTTACTAATTTTTTGTTAATTGTGTAAGTATCCAAGTAGGTCAATCTTAAGACGGCAAGCTACTATATCCCTTAATAGCAAACACATGAGTTTCTTTCAGCAGACTGTTTGACGAGTATTAAAATGTTTATATATTTATCCATAGCCTTTTCCATTCTCTTCTAAGAAACATATTATTTTGAAACCTTGTGTCCTTCATTCCAATTACCATCATTTGCTAAGCTCTTATCATGGAAACTGTATATGTACTTTTATTTGTTTTTACTTGACCCATGTCATTTTTGTTATCTCAAGCTGACATCAATGAGTAGTCTTTACAAAAATGCCATTATCCTCATTTATGTTGATATTAGTCAAAAGGCAAGGGCAGATACTTAGCACACAAACGCCGTTAAGCATTTGTTCGTAGAGAGAGGAACAGCGAATACATTCACCACTTGGGGCTTTTCACCCTCTAGCCTATTTCCCCATCCACAAAGCTTTCGAAGTATGCATTGCCTTCTATTACCCATTTATATAGGTTTTATATTTACAGTAAATGCAGGGTACAATTTTAGCCATTCTTATGCCATAGTAAGTCACTTTCTAAACTACGCCTAAACATTTTATTCAATGGATTTAGTAATGAAATGAATAAGAAACTCATTTCTTACCACATCTTAATCTTGTTTCTGTTACATCCCCTCTAACTTAAACATGTTATGGCAATGAAATTATGGTCATTATGTTTATTGCAAGTAGCTGCTTTTCATGAGAATGTGAAACTGAGGGTAGAATAATTGAATTATTATGTCGTAACTGCAAATGTGAATGATTTTCTTTTATATGTGAAAATGTATGTGATGAAGAGTTTATATTTAAACATATATATATGTCGAAAATGGTCTAACCCTAGTCTTTTTATCAAGCGATTGCAGGATCGTCAACACAAGATCGTCAACACTAAGAGGTTGTGGTTAACAAGGATCAAAAATTATCACCAGCCTTGAGTGAGTGTAAGATGGATGTGTCTAAGTCGTAACCTTGGCCAAATCTCTTTTAATAAAATTAAATGCTGATCAAGTCAACTTTAATTATTTACCAACCTTTTTTCCTTTTGGAGTCGCGGAATTTAACTCTTCGAAGTGCGCCATAGGAGTTTGTTAATGTTTTAAAATATTAAAAAGATAATAATATATGTAACCTTAAAGTCCTTCGCTTTTAATATAAAAATTAATCAAATAAAAAGTAGGGAGTCGTCAGTGGTTTTGAAGGCAGTAGTATCCCCGCCAGTTTTCCATCGTCCCTACTGGAGTAACGGCCAAGAGAGAATTCATGCAGCCGCGGGGGCTCTTGAAGTCTTGAATCGAGGTTATAATGAGACTCTCTTTATTATCAATGGCTCTCATTTTCTTCCATTCTTACACACACTACTTTCATTCGGGCTCAGTTTTCTTCATTCGCTATCAACCTCTTTGAGATTCATACCTTCTCTTTTCTGAGACGCCATTCTTCTGTTCATGGTCTTGGTGCCTTACTTGTCTCCGCACATATCTTGTGTCACATCACATTTATTCTCTCTATTCTTCTTTTTCATAGATGAAAATCTTTGGAGGGTGTCGTTCTAAGATCATTCATGGTCAAGCATAGGTGAAGAATGTGGTGCAGTCCAAGTCACCAGATCTTTTATTTCGGAGAAACTAGTGGAGAGCTTCTGCAAGTTACGAACTACTCATCAGGCGCATATGAGAGATAAAAATGTGTAAAACCTAGCTTCAAAAGTTTTGAATCGAGTTGATATCTATCTTACATAGGAAGTAATATCAATGAATTCTTGTTCAGCTAGAAGTTTAATAAAATTCGATTATTTAGAAGAATACTTTATAAAATGAAATGTATAGTTTATAATCATGCTTCAATTCTTTCTGCATAATCTTCTCTGTAAACCAAATGTTAGTGAGCTTCTTTCGATTTGGTTCTGGGCTCTATTACATTCATGTCAGAGCCGAAGCTTATTCTCTCTCTCTCTCTCAATAAACTGTTCTTAACTTATCTGAGTTGGATTTATTTTCAAAACTTATCCCTCAACTCCTGTAACCTACTCGATTTTCTTGGAACTCGAATTTGGTCAGACCATGCTAAATATATTTTGGGCAAACATAGAATAAAATTCAGAACTGAGAATAACCTTAACAGAGATTAATTAAAGTGCCTTCCTCTATTTTGCAAGAAAAAATATGTTGCTTATGATTACTGTGAGAGGAATTTTGGTCTGAGCCACTTAATCTCTTTCTCTGTAATTATGAAAATCACCTGAATGAAAACATATGTTGTAAGATGAATCTTTGAAAATATAAACTAATGGAATAAGAAAAATAAATGTCGAGCAAGGGTGAGAGTGCTAACGGCACAGGTGTGCCATTATAATTAAATCCTTGGCCAAGGTACAATGCTAGATTAAGCATTTGTCAGCTACCAAGTACCAGATATACCCCTAGTCAAAGTGATCTTTCTAGTTGGGAGTTACCCATAGTGAAGGATTGATTAGGTGGTATAGGTCCTTGACACCAAGCTCAGAGGCATGATAATATGTGATTCCTTGTTGATTACCCTCGTGAAGGGTCGGGTTCTTCAGTTGAAAAAACTTAGGAGACTAGTAGGTCTTGGTTGGGCGGAAAAGCCCTTGATGATATTTCTTTTTCCCTTGGAAATAGAAGAGTTTTGAGCAATGCAATCCAGCAAGAAGACTCTAGATTGTACTTTCTTGTAAACCCCTCTCTCTCTTACTTTCAGATATAAATACTTTGGCATGTTTATTTCATAGCTGTAATAATTGCTCATTATTTTTTGAAAGCAAAGTAAAGTAGTTATTTTCCTTCTGTAATTTTTTGTTATATGTTTACAGTTAATTGTTCCCTTTTCAGCTAAAAATGAAAACTAAAAGTTAGTTGATGAATTGTTTATGATGTAACTACTTCAAAATGTTTATCTTTCCTTTCAAAAATTTGCAAGGAAACCCTAGCATGAAAACTAGTTAGTTAAACTTCAGCTGAAACTGGTAGTTGGTTTAAATTTTTAAATTGTAGAACAAGTAGAGTGTTACAGTTTCTTAGATCTCATTGTATCTGTTGAAACAGTGTATACACAGCGAAGGGTGATGATTTCTGCATTGGTAGGTAAATTAAGCTCTATATTTGACAAAGACTACTGTCAATCTACAACAATTGTTTGTTAATTATCCTTCTAAATGGTAAACTACCGAGGTTGTGATATGTTAACACTTAAAAGTTGCAAGCTATTTATTTGTGAGGTAGCATTTCCAATTTTCACTGGTGCTCCTCTCAAATGTGCTTGATAAGGAAAGAAAACAATATGAGAGCAATATGACCAAAGACAATATAGGAACAAGAGAACAATCAAAATAAAAAATATGTTGGACTTCCTCTACCATTGATCTTAAATACAAAATAATAATTATATACACTATCAGCCACAAGTTTTCACTTACATAAAAAGTACAAGAGCAATAAGCTTGTGAGCTCTAATAATAACCCAATATTATTTTCTTGTAAACCTGCTATGTTATCACAATTTTTCCAATTAATTACAACTAAGATACTTTAGCCACCTTTGGTAACATACATTTTTTTTCATTTGTGTGCCATTTTTGAAAACATGATCTTCTAATAGCATCAAGACTAAAGGAAAAAAACACATAAGATTAATGCATGACAAGAAAAATGTAAGTGAATACCTGAGTGTAGTTTGAAACAAGCACAATGCGATCATCAGTTTTTTGATAAAGATGTGCTAGAAGTCTAGCCAAAACATTCATCTTTCCAGATAACTCAACCCAACTTCCATCACCACCTGTCCATGATCCTGACCTATAAAGAAACCGTTCAGAAATTCATAGAAAGACAAATCAACAAAAACGTATACATACCCAAAGCATCAAATTCTAAAGTATGGCAATCATAGGCATAATTACCTTCCAGAAAACATTTCCTGTGGAAAAAAATGTATACAATTTTCGAATCCTGCTGTTTCAGTGCTACCAGATCGAATGGTATCATATATTAGCTGAAAGATAAACAATATTTGACATTAAAATACAATAAAACCTCTCCGATAAACAACTATACTGCTTTGAATTATAACAAAACTAGCTCCATCATGTAAACTTTATGGTTAGGAAATTATTGTGAAATAGAAAAAACACATTACCAAAAGCAAAGATATGTTCCTTTGGTTGAAACAATTATCTATCATATTTTAGCAAAAAAATAACTCCCACAATTCTTAACCATTTTCTCAAAATAGATCTAAGTATTCCATTTATTGTAATTGACTAATTCGAGAATTTTTTTTAGACTAGTAATTAATGATATAAAACATATACAACAAGTGAATTTACAATTTGATTTGAACAATTATTTTGTGATAAACATCAGCAAAGAAAAGGGGTTAGGTTATGTTGAAAAAATATTGTCATTGATGTCAAAGGTGCTTTGGTGATATTGGTGGCCCCAAATAAAATTAACCTACTCTTATATTGGTTGCCCCCCATTGGAGTATTGAAGATAAATAAATGAAAATTAAATTAAATGTTTTATTATTCATGAGGCCGACCATCCTTGTAGTACAGCCCCATCTTGGGGAAAAGTAAATTAAAAATAAATTAATTTTATTGGGCTGATCCCCTAGAGAGGAGCGCCCAATCTTGGGAAATAAATCAAAAATAAATAAATATTATTTTTGCTAACTGGGCCGACCCCCTTGGAGAGTCACCCTCTTGGGTGAAGAGGCTGGCAAGTATAAATAGAGGATTGTGAGAGGGCTTAAAATCAATCAATTCAAGGAATATTATTCATATGAAGAGCAGAAATAAAAATATATATGAGCAAATTTATGAAAGATATGTGAGCAGATTTATGAGAGGTATTAGCATCAATTTGTGAGAGAAATAAAAGCAAGATCATGGCATATCTATAAGCAGAAATTTTGAAGACTATAGTGCAGATTTATGAGTGAGTGTATTGCAGATTTGTGAGTAGTTGTTAAGGGCAGATCTAAGAGAAAGTTGCAAACAAATTATTATATTATTCACTTGGAGGTTGGAGCCTCCTAATTGAGGAGATCGAGAAGTTGGTGTCTCTTATTAGAAGAGAGTGGTGTCTCTTGTTGAGTTGGTGCTCAGTGGTGGGGATTAGAGTCTCCAATGGATTGGTGCCTACGAAATTCATAAGAAGATTTATAAAAGCAATAGTTTTCGATAGTTTTATCTCGTAAGAGTTTCCACATAAAATCATGTGTCTCTTATGTCTATTCTTATTTGCTAGATCTTGCATATATGGTATTGCTATGGATAATTAAGGTTTAAGGTAATATTGTTGTGATTGTTTAAGTTGAGAAAAGAAAAGTTCGATCTATACTGATTCACCCAATCCCTCACCCGCCCCCCAATCTCAATATAAGTGTGTTTCATCAATTGGCATCAAAGCAAGTTCCTTAGAAAAGAGCTTAATCGCTTTAAGGTAGATCTTGGAAGCACACATGGCCAAAGGATATGGATTTTCCTCGAATAGGGCACAACTATTTGACGAAACGAATTATGCCTTTTGGAGAATAAGGATGAAGACTTATTTGAATGCTCTAGGATATGACATTTAGCGATCCGTTGAAGTTGGTTATACTCCTCATACAACCCCAATAATGAATCAAGCCAAAAAGAGGGTGAGCAAGAACAATGCAAAAGCCAAAAATGCAATCTTGTGTGGATTATCCAAATCGGAGTTTGTGAAGCTTATGCACTACAAATCGGCAAAGGACATGTAGGATAAATTAAAAAATATATATATGGAGACAACAAGGTTAAGAAGGCCAAGCTTCAA
Source organism: Sequoia sempervirens (assembly GCA_007258455.2). Lineage (NCBI taxonomy): Eukaryota > Viridiplantae > Streptophyta > Pinopsida > Cupressales > Cupressaceae > Sequoia > Sequoia sempervirens. Next base: position 27,172 of record VDFB02163332.1, read on the forward strand.
ACCCACAAGAAGCAATTTCAAAGTTTGAAGATGGACTAAGAAAATATGGTTGCTTATCTACTTCAATTGGATGAAAACATCAACACTATCTATGGTCTTGGAGAGAAGGTTGAGGATGCAATAATTGTGCAAAAGATCTATCCCCATGAGATTTGATGTGAAAGTTAACACCATCAAGGAAATGAAAGATCTAGACACCTTGACGATGGATGAGTTGCATGGGATCCTCACGACATACGAAATGAGGACAGAGAAGGAGAAGCCATCAAAACGACAAGAAGCTTTCAAAGCATCCAAGAAGATGAAGAACAAAGGATACAAAACAAGTTTAAGTTAAAGTGATGAAGAGGAAGCTCACTTTGTGTAATGTCCCCATTTTCGTGTTCTCTTGCATTGTAGTTGGCACTGACCTTCCTGGTGATTGTCAAAATTGTTAGAGGAGTTATTTGATGTCACCAATGACCTTAGTCAGTCTTGAGGACACTTATGCCACTTTTTGGGGTGATTTTCAACTTCCCTTGTGCTCTCCAAGAATCTTGGAGAAGGTGTCTATTTATAGTAAGTCACTTGGTTGGCTTCATTTATCATTATTCATCATTGGGATCACTCTAGCATAGTCAGAATTCAATTCCGATGCACTCTAATAGTATCTGCAAAATGGGTGCATTAATGGAATATTTTTAATTATTTTACTAAAGTTGCTTAAATTTAATTGAAATATTTTATTTGCACCTTGGTATAATAGCTCATTGAAACCAAGGAGAAATATTTTAAATCATGGATGCATTAAATAATGACCTTAGGTGTCAAATTATCATTATTTTAATGAAAAGGTTTGTTTTGGAGCTTAAATGGAGTTTAAAATTAAAAAATGAGTTTTGTGGGTGGAAGGGCGGGCGTCCTCCATGGTGGCGGAGGGAGGTGGCATGGGTTGCCACGGTAGCGGATTGTTGGGGTCTTTTGAGCCAAGTTGGCAGACATGTCTGCAGGGTGGAGTTGGCCTGTCTATTCAACAAGCTGGGCGTACGGTGACGAACAGCTATGGCACTCGTATCAATGTTTAGTGATGAACGCTAATAATGGAAATGTGAGTTTCCTTCTTAGTAAAGACATCCCACACGTCGAAAGGGGGTATGATTTGTGGAGGTTGGCGGCACTTTCGTGGTCCGGGTTTTATTTATTGCAAGCTTGCCTCCTTTCTTGCATTAAGCTTCTCTGCAAGTGTGTGGCGACTGTGGGTCTTTCTTTATCCCTCCTGTCGGGTGCAATCTATGTGGGGTTGCAAATGGCGAAGAGCTCTAAATTTATCATCGAAGTTTTGGTGGCAGGTCTTGCTCGGTTTGTGACTGACACTCCTATCTCACTACGGTCGTCCACAAGACAGGCCTCTTTCAGGGAGGTCACTGACCAAAGACTAAAACGGATTCTACTGAATTATGACCCGTTGGTGCTTATGGCCGTGAAAATGGTTTTGGGCTCTGGTCATTTGGAGTGCAGGGAGTATGGGAAAGACAATTTGCACGTCTCTTCCTGTTTCCTTGCTTCTCTTTTGGACAATTTGGAGCCGAAGGCTAAAGCAAAAAGATTGGTGTTCAGAGCGGACCTAGTTGAAGGTGTGGATGAGGTTCTTCGTGTGGTGATCGAAGGCAGGGGTTGTCTGAGGCCTTGCGATGCGAAAAGGGTGAGCTCGGAGGAGACGGTGAAGATATTTCCTTTCCTCTTGGATTTGCAAGGACCAGGTTTGATGCAACATCGGTCGATTGTGGTGATTGTTGTTGTTTTTCATAAGTTCTTCGGGCTAATGGCGGTTGACAATGTGGAGTGGAAAACGGAATTCGAAGATTTTGCAAAGTTGAACAAATTTATGTAAGCTAGGTGGTGGCTCGTTTTTTGGTTCGTAGTTGCTAGTTCTGGTTTGTCTGGGTTTCTAGAAGCCATGGTTGTGTTAATGCCATGAATATGGCTTTGTTTTGATAATTTTGGTTGGGTTCTTGGTGGTTCGGTGAGCTATTTTGGTGGTTGGTTTTTGTAGATGTTTTAGGGGGCTGGTGGTTTAGTGTGTTTATAGATCTCCTTCTTACCTGCATGGCAGACATTTTTATTCCTGTTTATATTATCAATAAAATACTAATCTTATGTATCAAAAAATAAAATAAAATAAAAAGTGAGTTTTTAAATGGTGCTTTCCGAAAGCTTAGCGGGAAAAAGTATAAAAGGCATTTGAAAGGGCTCATTAGATAGAGGCAAATTATTACTTTTTTCTCTGGTGAAACCCTTGTGGTTTGAGAGATTGAACTTAGTTCATCTCAACCTTCTGGAGGACGGAAACCCTCTTGGACAAGATCAATTTTGGTGGTGAGACTATCCACCCTAGTTGGTATAGGCAGAGTCATTCAGATTTCGCAATTGTGCTAAAAGAGATTTCAAGTTTGGTATTTGGAATTCAAAGGTTGAAGTTTGAAGTTTTTGAAGTATTTTTTCAAAGATAAATTTCACTTTAGAAGGTTTGCCAAGACATATCGAATCTTCATAAAATGCTTGGGAAAATGTTTCTAGAGTTCGAAATGGATTGAATATGATTTCAATGTGTTCCCTGATATTAGGCGCCCCTATTAGGATGTCTGTGAAGGAGTTTTCAGACTGATATTAATTTTAAAGAGGGTTGTACCATTTTGAGGTGTTGCTGGAGCTAGGTGTGACACTTCAGGGAAGGAAGCACTGCTTATTGGAGGAGTATGAGGGCTGGAAAAAGGACACCTAGAGGTCAGATATCTATGCTAGTGATCTGGAATTTAGTTTCAAGCTTGTGTGGAGTGCTGGGTTGATGTTTTGCTACCCGCCCCTCCCTTTCCAATGCCCAGTCTCATGTGGGAATGGTTGGTAATCAAATATCAGGTCCGTATCTGCCTTTTGCTATCCTTTCTCAGTGTTTCGAAGGAGTTGGAAGTTTCTGAGTAAGTGGGAAGCATCTGAAAGAATTTTCTGAGAATTATACATGACTGTAACAGAGCGATTACTTGCTGTTAGGGACTGTGACAGTCCAATTTCAGACCCAGTATTCAGTCTATGTGAGTATTAGGACTGTAGCAGCTGTGAGCAACAATTTTCAGACCTTATTTACCCTCCATTGATTGCAAGTTGGAATTTAATAGTGTTATGCATGCTTTGTAAGGTGCTGGTAACATTTGGGAGTATCCATCAGTCTATGTGACTATTAGGACTGTAGCAGCTGTGAGCAACAATTTTCAGACCTTATTTACCCTCCATTGATTCCAAGTTGGAGTTTAGTAGTGTTATGCATGCTTTGTAAGGTGCCAGTAACATTTGGGAGTATCCATGACACTGCTGGAGAGTTTCGTTAGTATTATTTGCTGATAAGATTAGCTAAAGGTGTTAAATCGGACTCTGCAATCTCAGTGACAGACCTACAGACCTGCAAAAAATCAGCTCATACATCAAAGTTGAGGTACTTTCATATGCAGGACATGTAGTCATGGTATTGTCTCATACTTGTAGCTATGTGGAAACTTAGGTTTCATTAATGTTCATGAATAGCAATGAAAGAAAATGTTATGTTTTTTCGAATTGAGCTATAGCAAAGTAACTCCTTATTTCAGTTTAATGTTATCAGACATTATTGTCAAAACAAAACAAAACAAAATTCAGGGTGTGTTATTACACTTTGTGAGGAAGCACAAGAAAGGATCTAGTAAACACAAAGGTAATTATACTCTTAAATGCTTCAATGTGGTAATTTAGGTCATTTTGCTTCCAAATGTCCACAAGCGAAGAGTCAGAGTAGTGAAGAGGAAGGAAAATACAACAAAAGAAAATGAAGGAAATATCACTATAACAAGAATAGGAGCACACAAGGCAAGTATAAAAATCTAATGTCCCCATTTTCAGGTTCTCTCGCAGTGTAGTTGTTGTCACTAGTTTTTTGGGTTTTTCTAGGTTTTTTTCCAGTGGTGATGGCTATTTTTAGTAGCTTACTATTTTTAATAATTTACAATCTTCAGTAACTTACTATTTTTAGTAAGTTCCAATTGAGCTTCATTTTGGACCAGTTTGGTGTCTTGGCTCACTTACTATTTTTATTAAGTGCTATATTTAGTAATGGTCTCGCTCCTTTTATTCAGCAGCTTAGTGCAAAGTTGCCATTTTTGGCAGGGGTGAGTTCTCTTAGTGGTCGAGTTATTATTTGTTCAATTGTCACTTAAGTTAATAAAGTTGCTATTTTAATTAAGTGAGAATGAGCATGGATTATAAAAGACCCCCTTGGCCTAGTAGAGCAAAGTTGTTTTTAAAAGGGGGCAATGTATCTCATGATGGACGCCTAGAAAGAAGGTTAATTTCATAATTTTAAGTCTTATTATTTGCCCCCAAAAGTGGATGCCCCTTTGGCAAATATTTCATGTTATTTTAAAATGTTAAAGTGAAATGTTGGAGAGCAAGGTTGGGCATGGGGTTTTGGAGGGAAAAGTGTTTTCAAAATGAGATTGCCCTTATCCTTATTTTTAGACATAATTAGATAGTGTCACACCGCTTCATTTTAATTAGGTCAGCTTTAAGAAAAAACTATCTAATGAATGAAAATTATAAATGTTAGGTGTGCCATAAATTGGCCGACACATATACCAATACATGCTATAAACTAAGGGCATAGCAAATCATAACAGAATGCATCTTAATTCCTTATGTATATTATTGCAAAATGCACACACATCTCAGTCAACTTGTATGTATATTTTACATTGCAAGGTGCTTTCCATGAAGTTAGCTAACTGACGACTTGCACAAAGACAGCAGATATTTGGTTGAATGTTTGTTATCTACACCATTAACATTGTCTTCCTCTGTAATTACTTAAGAAAATTTGGGAACAGGATCCTAATATAGGACATTCACCTATGAGAATATGCCCAGCAAGCTGGTAACAAGGAAACTAGAAACTGAAATATTTCCTTGTAGGGAATTCTTGGAAATGAGAAGAAGTTTAGATGTCATAGATATGAAGAGGTTTTTTTTGTTTGAGGAAATGAAAATTTAGCTTCATTTACATATTTTTATGTTTACAAATTTTAGGAAAATCATTCACTCTTTAGCAGAAACCAGACAACCGTGTGAGAGAAGGTATTTAAATAGTAGATTGCAAGGACAATACGAAAGTCTCATTGAGACATTTATCATAAGCGTCTTTCATAATGTGGTTGACACTCTATTTCACTAACATTTTCAAAGCTCATTCCTTTCTATCCCCAAGCCTCTTAGCTTACTATATCTCAACATGACATGGCAATCTCCAAACTCAAAATTTTCATAATGTAAAACCCATTGCAACATGATATTGTAATCTCATACAAAGAGGAGACTTTACTTTTGGATGGTTGCAAAGTTTTTTAAGGGCTGTGATTGATGCTAAGACTTTGGAGTGTTTTTGGTCCTCAAGAACTTGCTTAACCTGGAAAAATAGAAGAAAAATTTATAAGATAATAAATGCTAACTGCATTAAAAATATCACGTAAAAGAATTGCTCTTAAAAAATGTGTGCGACGAAATATTTATATGTAATTTACATAAATAAAAAGGTTATTATAGAACATACATACATTCTTAGATTGAATAAAATGCCGGTACAAATTAGCTTGAAGATCCGTCATCCTGCAACAAACCACCTCCACTATCTGAAAAATAGTTATCCACATAGAGTCAAGAAATGTAAACAAGCCCCTCATACAAAAGAAGGCCACAAAAGACAACCAAAACAATTCTAAACAGTTGATTGTAATTAAATTTATCAAGGCTTTCTGTCAGGAAGAAAAATTAGGGCAGCTTCAAGAATATGAAATTAAGAAGACAATATACGTTGAAAGTCCACCACACCTAATGTATAACCATTCAAGATAGAACTTTTTTGTTTCCATTTACAAATCCAATGAATGTTCATGTCTTTCTAGTAAGTTTGAGTAAAAGATATGCTAAATCTGAAATGGGAAGCTCATAATTCTAAGGATTATGATATTCCTCTCTATACAGAGGGCTTATAAGCCAATGGATCAAGTTCATTTAGCCAATATTATAATTCAGGAGGAAAACCTCAATACAATTGTAAAAGTACGCATTAGCCTGTTTATCCTTGAGAAACTTCCAGTAACTTACAACATACAATCATATGTTATGTTGCATTTAATCAATGAAAGCTCAACTATTAGAACAAATTCCTTTATAACTTACCCACAAACAGAACCATAAATAAACATCTGCAAGAGCTTTCTAAAATGAAAATTACCTTTGGAGGTAAATGATTTGATAGTAATGCATTGGTTCGGCGCAAAATGAACTGCAAAAATAAACATTACATTAACAATTATTGCGGTAAACTCATATGTTTTTGCACTGAAACAAAATACAACTAAAATCCTAAGTCAATTAGGCATGTTACAATCTATATGCTAGTCAATCCCTATGCAAGAGACAATCACCATCAAACACTATGAACAAGACTTTTAACCTGATTAACTTTTTCACTGAGTTCAACCGACCGCTCCCCACCTAGTATCCTCTCTTCCTCACTTGCAGTAGGCTCTCGTCCACGAAGAATTGGCGTCTAAACTCATCACCAAAGAGTCCAAAACTAAACAATGTTAGACATAAAGTAATCTTGAAACAAAGCATCCTGCACATTTGACGGTCCCCTTAAATCTGTCTTTGTAATAATTGATGCATCTCAGAACAGCTACCAGATTCCAATCTTCAATGCACAGCAAGATATATAGCTCATAAGAGTTCCCTTATATGATAAGACTAGGACAAAACTATTCCAACAAGTTGATCGGGTAATATTTCATGAATGGATGTGTGTGTGCACAGGCATATGTATGAAATTGTTGATATACAACTATCAGGTTAATTAAATAATGTCAACAATATTTGATTGTACTGTTCTTTTGTAGGCATGTTGTTTGCAATGTAATTTTACTTGTGCTATCATTAGCACGTTGTTGCACATAGATTGTATAGTTGTGAGGTTGTTCCTTGATTGTAGGAGTTGTAGTTTAATTCTTTGGGCTTATATAATAGCCACTCTGTAATGTGACTTTAACAGCTTGTTCAATAAAGCTAATATGGTATCAAAGTAAGAATCATTCTAAAGAGCATATTATCATGTGAGGGGTAGAGTGAAGAGTGTTGGCAAGTCTGAAGAAGGAAAATAAATGCATTTGATGCTGGAAATAAGAAAAGTACAGCAATCATCTATTTTAGATGCTTGAGGGATCCATCCAAGCATATGCCAGTATGATATCGCAGCAAATCAAGAAGAAGCCAAACATTGCACTCTATAACATGGAAGTCAAAGCATAAAAAATAAGCAATAGCATGATCAGTGCAGAAGCAGAAAGATCCATATGAAAGTGCAACCCAAGGAAAAAATATACAAACAGATACACAACCTAAGCATGAGCCTGAACATTGAAAGGAGCCTAGAGGAAAGAGAAGGCACCACTTGTCTAAGGAAGGTGCACATGTAGGAACATAGTAGTTGATTTGCACTGCATAACAGCTCAAGATTGCAGCTAGGAGCAGTTGTATGGGCATGTAAAGCCCCTTGTGCAGATTTATGCAGCACAGCAGAGGTTTCCATATTGGTTTCAATATATGTTTTGAGTCTATAGAAATTTTGGGTCAAAGATTATATTGTCTTAATATTTAGTTTATAAATTATTAAATATTTGCGTTAATCTACTTGTGCGGGAATTAATTTTGTAACTTGTGAATGGATGGATATTTTGCCTGAAAATTTTGCCACGTTGTGGGTAGTAAGCATGTGAAGTCCCCTATAAATTTGTTTTGCTCCAACATTGTCAATTTTCCATTTTAATTGTTTTTGCAATTTTCTTGTAAAGATAGTATTAATTTAACATCTTTCAAATTGTTAAAAAGTTTCCTCCTAAAATGTAATAACCACTCTGGAATTTTTCTTTTTTGAAAATTACATCAACTAAAAGAGTGATTACAATGCACTATCTGTTACACTTTCTGATTACTCAGTTCCCAATAAGCGCAAAGTGAGAGCATACCGTGTTTAGGATTACAAATTTACTGAAATAGAGCAACTGAGTAAACATCCACTTATTCAGTGGGAATGCTTATACAATACTGGAAATGTTAAATCATGCTTCTTCCACATTCCAATGGTGAGCAAGTACAAACAACATAAGAACAACTCTTCCACTTATTCAGTGGTGAGAGTGAACAGAACATAAGCAATTCATCCACTTATTCAGTGGTGAGTGATTACAATTAAACCACTTTTCCAATGGGTAAGCATCAGCAATAAACAAAATCAACTCACTAATGGTATTGTCATCCAATGTTACAATGTTAATTCTTATAAAGATAAATCTTCAGTGGTATAACTTTCCGAAGGGTTATAAGATTAGTCCATAAACATCAATTACATTGAATAACTGCTGCAATAATCTGCTGACAAGGATTACAATGCTGATACAAGTGCTGATATGAGAAATAAATGTTGAAAGTTTGAAACACCCCCAAAGGTACCCCAAATCATGAAATAACCATCCAGCTCGAAAATAGCAACAATATACCTCAATGATTGATAGATATTTCACTGGTACAGGTCTGCAACAAACTGGAAATAACACTGCAACAGGTCTGAACAGCTCATCCAGTGAACTCACCAAATCACATTCAATTCTCCAAAAAGATCAAAAACTGATGTATCTTCACCCAAACAGCTCTCAAACCACACCAACTCACCTTGCAAGATAGCTATTCAAAATCTGGAAATGAATTTCATACTGATACAGGTCTGAATCAGCAAGTACAGCAGGTACAAACCCACTGGAAACCCTAATAACTCATTGGAGAGCCAAAAGTCCATCAAAATGAAGCTATATGTACATCCCTAAACCCTAGGCGCCAACATTTGGAATGATAATAAAGGGCTAGAAAGTGAGGTACTTAGCCTAGGAAACCCCACACCACCTCCCAGACAGTTGTACAGCCATCAACAAACTCTGCAAAAGATCATAAATCACACCAAAAATTTTGCAACTAGAAGACATCAGATACTTCTATGATTAAAACCAAAACTGAAAGCTCTATTGAAGCACAATGGTGATCTCTGAAATGAAATCACTCAAATCTAGCTAGGGACTATGTTTCAAATCTGAAACTTGAAATCTTTTGAGGGTTTTCTTCCTCAAAAAATTGTGGAAGAACCCAAGTTCAATCCGACAGCATAACGTTACCATTCATTAACATATCCAAAAATGAGCCCCAACACCTCCTTATAGCTTTTTGATGAGAATTAAACAATTTAAAAATATAATAATTCACTTTATTTCCCCCACAAAAGACTTTTTTTTAAATAATAATAATATTTCATGAACAAAAGCCCCCTTTCTAGATGTCCAACTTTTAGAACACTTAATCACCTTTCCAACGAGCTATTGCATTAAGTTGCCCTTTTTATTATTTCTCAACATTAGACAACATTAATGAAATATTAATTAATTACTCAATAACTCGCCCAAGTTGCGGAAAGCACTGAACTGCATCAGAATCAAAGTCTGATCATATTGAGATGATACAGGGGATGAATGATGAAGAATGGTGCCAATCAGGTGACATACTAAAAATAGATGTGCTCTCCAAGAAGTTTGGAGAAGCCACCAGAAGTCAGAATTCACTTTTGAAAGTGTTATATTGATCCACATTGCCTACTGAGCTCATTTCCAATAACCAAAATCACTACTAACCAAACCTGAGCACTCCAAGAAGTTTGGAGTTCTCCCCAACTTGCTAGGAAGCTTACGAGAAAACTCAAAAACTGAGCTAAATGCTCAAAATTGGGAGGTTACATAGAAGTTTGACGCATTGTGTTTGGTGTAGTCTTAAACATCACTATAAATTGAATTTGTTCCAACTCTAATGAATCTCCTGAGTTAATTGTTGAAACTTGAAATAAACCCAAAGTCTAGTGTAGTCAACTAAAATAGCAAGAATCCAGATGTTGCTTTGCCTAACTCTTAAAAATTGAATGAAAAGAATTATAATATTATAGCCTGTGGAGTCCAAAGGTACTCATCATTTGTAAGTATCATGACCTTGATCAAATTGTGTTGAAGAAATAGGAAAGACCTAATCAAGATCTAAAGGACTATGAGAAAACCATAATGAAGCTTTAATCTTCTGAGATTGTTTGTCATACATCAACTGATTCTAGAGGTTCGGAGTTCCACTAAATACTTTGGGAGAATGTCAAAACTAAATATTAAGAATCAAAAGCTAGTAGAGCTTTGTATTTGACAAATCTTTTGTTTTCCTCTAAGTTGCTAGAAGGAGGATATGCTTCTATCCTTTTTGTGTTTTAAGGATCTCAATGATCAACTAGCAGCCATTGAAAATCCTAACAATGATCAAGATTTGATTGTTTTAGGAATGCACTATTTTCCATTGTCATTTAATTCCTTTGTTGAGTCCTTGCACTTGATTGCAGAGGCTCAAGAGCTTGACTTTGAGAATTTGTCAACACTTCTTTTGCAAAAGGAATGAAGGCAAGAACATTTTGAGGCATTGTTACATACCTATGGATATAAGATTATAATGTACATAGGTTGATGGAGATACTGACATGTGGTACACATCTCTTAAGTTAATTATATTGAGTGCATAAGCATTGTAAGTCATCCCACTAGCTAATTAGAATAAAATTACTTTTCCCACATGTGTAGGGAAATGGCAATTGTAGGTATTTGTGTGTTATATATTGTGGTTCTTAGGTAAGAGGAGTCACGTGAAGTGTATTGCATGTGTTGAGATCTCAATATGGATATACAATGTGTAGTGGCTCCTTCTATAAGGAATATTTTATTGTGTTTCCCTACCTTGAGTATTTATTTTCTTCTTAGTATATTGAATATTTTATTAGTATATGCAAGTTAATAACAATTGGTATCACAACGTCAACTGGACAAAATACGGGAAAATTTTCAATCATTTTTTCCAAAGAAGTCACTTGTATTGAAAAAAGTTGTGCCCCTCACAAATACCTCCAATTAAAGCAATATTGGATTCATTGAAAAGAGAATTTTATGAGCTTTCTAAAAAATGAGCATAGTAAGAATTTAAAGCAGTATCGAGGAAGATATAATTATTTAAAATTGACCCTGCAATTCTGATTTTTGAATTCAAAATTAGGGCAGAATATTTGCAAAAGGTCATTTACCTCATACATGCCTACAATTAAAGTGTCTTCAACTTATAGGAATTAGAATTTGTAAGTTTTCTGAAAAGTGGTGATTTTTGGAGCATTATTTATTTTTCCATTTAATTTATTGATGTATAGCTTTATATGTACCTAAATAAGATAAGTTCATTAGTTAGTTGTGTCAATCAATTACGTGCCCATGTGTTATGCACTTGATCACCACTTATCTAGTTATTGAATCATTCAATTGTGTACATGTCTTGTGCACATAATTGCCATTTATCTAGTCCTAGTTGAGTTACATTCCTTTTATCACCAGTTGGCTCCACCTATTAGGCAAGTCTAGATTTAGTCAGCTCCATCTATTATGAGTGTTGAACCTGAGTCAATTACCACCTTTTATGCACTACCTTGCTCTAGATAAGTACAAGCCAAATATGTATTTTTGTACTTATTTATTTTCCTTGATTAGAATGGAGTTTATACTATCATACTGAGTTTCTACATTATTGTGCTTTTCTTTAGCATTATTATTCTTGTATTAATATCTTATAGTGATAATAAGCATAGTTGGCAGACTTGTCGAGTTTTCGCTGAATCTTGAAAAACTCACGAGTTTTTTTTCCCTACAAGTCTTTATGACTTTAACTCGCCGAGTCTTTCTACCGATTCTTTTCTAAAAATTCGCAAGTCTTTACAAAAGACTCGCCAAATACATAAAAATGCAAAAAAAAATCAAAAAAGTTGTCGAGTTTTCTCTAAGTTCTTGTTCACTCGTCAATTTTGGGCTTGGCGAGCTTTTTGCCGTGTCAAGTTTTCCAACTATGATAATAAGTATTTGAAGCAACATTGAGGGAGATATGATGATTTAAGTTGACCATATGATTCCAATCTTTCCAGCAGAAAATTAGGGAAAAATTTATATATCTTGCAAGCCAAGTGAGGAAATTCAATTCTATTTTTCCAATGTGTAAGGAAATGCTCAGATCTACCTTTCTACATTATTTTGTTGTCAGGTCTATAGCAGAAAAAATGATCAATTGAAAGATTTTTTTTAAACCCTTATTTTCATGGAGGTTCCTTTGATGGAAATGCAAATTTTATAGAATTGTGATTGCGATTCAAAAGGGCTCATCAATCTAAATTATGGACAATAATACTGTGTGGTCACATGAAAGGTGCAGCTCTAACATGACTTCTTACATTGTATTAAAGCATTTATTCTTAGTACAAAATGAAACAAGTTTTCTTGGATGGGCAATAAAAGAAGCAAAAAATAAGGATGATGATCAAAAAGAGAATGATGCTGATATTAATAGAAAAGGTGAAAAGATGGAGGGCAAGAGTATGTGTAGTTTGGCTCCAAGGAAGGAAATTTCAATGTTTTGATTTCAAGGATCCACATAAAAGAAAAAGCTCATTGTATCCATAAAACCTAGCAACAAGTATAACTTCGTCAGCATGGACTTAGCTAAGCAACTACAAATTCAAGAAAAGAAGATCAAGGAGGCTCAAAATGCTGGTAAGACTATTCATGTTTTTTGAAGATTTGAAGCTCACTATGAACAAATATATTTTGCATTCAATTTTTTATGCTTTAGATATTGTTCTTGGATACCCTTGGTTAAAAGCATTGGGATCAATTAATATTAATGTGCAAAAGAAGTTCAAGAAGCTTTTGTATAGGAAGAAAAAGGTAACTTTACAAAATATTACACATAATTGAACAAAAGCAAGGACACGGTAGAGCAAGTGAATGCAGCTGAAGAAGAATGTACATAAGGATTGGAAAAATAATAGGAGGAAAACAAAGAAAAGGATGAAGAGGAAGGAGTGCTTCCATTCAAGAGCCAAAGGAACAATTGGCCAAAAAGTTTGAAGAATCAAATATATTCATGAAGGTTCCTAAACTGCTAGAAAAGGATGCAGCATATAGACATCTACATCATTGCGATAGGCCACAATCATGGAGGCATGGTACTATACTTAAAATATGGCTATGTGCACACATGGAAACAAAGGAAAAACTATAGACACACACAGAATCAGAATTAATTTAACTAGATTCAAAGGCATGAGTATAGGAAGATGAATAGCCCAAGGCAATGGAACACCAATTTATGTAATCAAGGAAACAACTTGTGCAAGGTGGAAAGTAGGTAAGTTTTGCTCCAGCTTGTCACTTCATAGGCATTTGAGCCTAACACATTTGAATACATTAAAGGAAATCCTGAATGGGAAGATACCATGAAGGTGGAATAAGATGAACCTTGATGAAAAATAAAACTCGGGTGTTTCAACATTGACCCTATGGAAGAAATCCATTAAGTGTAAATGGTTTTATAAGTCAAGTGTTGGTAGACTATGAAGAGACCTTCGCCCCTATAGTAAAGACAGTAACCCTACAATCAGTTATCTCCATTGTTACTTAGTGTGGATGGAAAGTTATATCAAATGGATGTTAAAAATGTCCCCTTCAAAAAGACTTGGAGGGGGAAGTCTACATGGTTCAGCTGTCAAGGTTCCAAGTTCCTAGAAAAAACGTTTAGTTTGCAGGTTGGTTATATGGACTTAAGCAAGCTCCTCGATCCTAGTATTTTAAAATTGATGAGTATTTTAGAGATTCTAGTTTTTAAAATGGCTATTATGAACTCACTCTCTATGTCAACATCAACGGTGGAGTCAATTTATTATTGTCTAAGTTGATGGTCTTGACATCACCAAAAGCAATTTCATTTTAATTAAACAAGTTGTAGGATTTAATGAAAATCCAAACACAAACCTAGATCTAGGTGACTATAGAAGATTACAAAAGTTAAATGCAAACATACAAACAGTGCATAATCCAAATATCAACTAAAATTCTAAGTTACCAGTTCGTTTTTGGGTTTGGGTACGGGTATGAGATTTCGGTACGCAGATTCAATCAAAAAAAATTGAGGGCTGGGTTCGTTTTGTGTACGTTAATACAAAAACATATAAAAATCAGAAATATATACATATTTGCAGTAGTAATTAAGTTCAAAATATACCACCATATTAATAGTCAAATAACTTAGCAAAAATACACCACCACTTTCATAGTCAATTTAATAATACAATACAAGGGCCTTCATACTCCCAATCTAATGTAAAGCCAGTACATTTTTACTCAATCCTCATGCTATGGTTCAATGTTGTGAATCAGTAGAAAGGAGAAATAGCTGTTTGCCGACGGAATGGGATTCAAATCTTACGTACTACTGGCAAACTGGTAATGTACAGAACATAAAATAAAACAGTAAACTGAAAGATATCATATTTGAACACCAGAAACTTTATTCATTCTCAGAAATATCATGTACACAAGAGTATCAGCAGTGATTGACAATAAACATCGGCACCCACAAAACTATATCCCGACTATCCCAATCCGACTACATATAACACTCGGCGGTGGTTAAATAACCAACCGACACGACGCTTCATAACAACATTAACATAACATTAATCTGAACATGCTTTCCCGAAAGTACATGACATGTTTTATTTCCACTAACTATTGTTTTATTGACAATTGGCTGACTACGACCAAGGCCGACTACGGCCGACAACAAAGTAAAAATATATGACTAACATCATCCCCCCCAAAAAAGAAGTCGTCTTCCAGACGACTGAAAACAAAAAATGCCAACTCCTCGTCCTTTTCGTGTAATTGATTCTCCCTCAGTGCTGAAAGTTGTTGCGCATCGGCCACCTATCAACTGACCCAATACTCTATCCCTCTCTGCCAACTTCTCCTCGAGAGCTACCACGCCTGTTTGCTCGGCTGCCAACTGCTCTTGTAACTATACTATGATGGCTGGTTGTACTGCAAAATGGCAATTCCAATAAATCTGATGGGGGTCTGGGGGCAACGCCCCCAGCGGGGTCAAGGGGCAGCGCCCATCTTGAGGAATCTGGTATTCCGGTTTACATTGTTTTCTCTACTTTCTCGATCGTGTGTTGGCGTAACAACTAACACCTCTGGAGTACAAGTTGTTATGAACAGCGTATGCACACTACGCAATGAGTGCTCTTCGAATTATTGAGGGGAAGCTCCCTCGATGTTCTTTGACAAATATGCTTTGTAAAGAAAAATAAGCTAAAACTACTTCCTGTCTTTTTGTTTCAGCTGCTAGAAGCACAAGACTTTCTTGAAAGAACTTTTACGTTGCAGCTGAGTTTTCTCTGGTTTTGCAAATCAACTAAACTACAACTTATATCTATCCAATCTCCTCAGGAAAACAGAGCAAGAGGAAACGGAGCAAGGTTTGACTATCTGACGATAAGTGGGTTTAGACTCTCTACTTGAGGGTAAGGTGGCACAACTATCATCTCAATCTAAACCAACTTATTGGGCACAACAGATTTAAGAATTCACTAAGGCGATCTTATGGAACCCTGTGTGGCATAACACTCAACCGAAACAGCAAAGTCTTCACGAAACAGCCTTTATCTTTATAATCTCACGAAACCCTATGCGGCATAACCTTTGATTATATCGATAAAGATTCACAAAACAGATTTATCGCTGCAACTTCTCGAAACCCTGTGTGGCATAACGATCGATCACAATGATAAATAAACACAAAACAACCTTATCACCTCAATCTCTTGGAACCCTATGTGGCATAGCAATTGACTTCAATGATAAAGATGCTTAAACAGGTTTA